>SNQJ01S0122884.1:5381-16169 GCA_010110895.2 Picea sitchensis | reverse complement strand
AGCCACATAGTACATTTTCGTCACAACGCCATAGAAATTATCAGGCGGATCTACGTGCCAGCTAGCTATAAAATTCAATTATATTGTCCTGTGTCCTCTAAAGAACAGTTGGAGATCCACGGTATACAGATTGACAGACAAAGTAGATAACCAAGAACCAACCATACTTTAAACAAGCCGCAAGCAAGTTTCCAGAAGGTTCCATAGAGTAGAACCCATCGACCTTTGCACTAAACAATTTGATATACAAAGAAAAGACGTCGTCGCATTCGTTTTCTCTTGCATCTGATATATGTTCCCATTAGGAAATAACTGGGGCCATGCGATATATGGGGATTACAGAGATATGGACCAAGTCCAACGAACATTCATCTGGATGTTGAACAAATATTACAGAGACACATGAGGTATTTTCATTTCCTGCCAAAGTTTCATATATTTTATTTTTTCCGCTTCTTCAGCTGATATGCAAAATTGCATTTTCCTCATTTAAGATGAATTTGCTCTGTATTCGAAGCTGTCGCAACATGTACACACTGCTTGCCTTTTTCTGTAGATACGTTTCATACGACAACTCTGCCAACTTAGGAAGCACATTTTGAAACAGAGGTTGCCTAATCGTACAATGCACGGTTGTGTTGCCCACGGTTCAGATAACAACATTGACGCAATGTCCATATATATGGACATTTTTCACCGCATCACAGACAATCAATCGTATCATCACTTATTAAAGTGGAGGCAGAAGCAACGAAATTGCAGTTTGCACATACAGGCTCAAAGGGGGTCGAGTACACATTGGCTGCAACTAAAAGACCTTCAACCTGGGAAATCGAGCAAAGGGATTAATACATTGAAGAATATAATACACAACTGCACCCCCCCTCCCCTTTAAAAAAAAAATTAAAAATTAAACAGGCGCATAAATTTGTTGAAGGCTATTTCTATAAGCAAAGTGAGGATGATTTTGTGGATGTATACGCACAACAGTTGTAGAGCTAGCTAGTTTATTTAGATCCTCTACTTTATCTACTCGCAACTCTGTTACAAATGTTGCTTGGGTTGTCCGAAAGATCCTTTTCTCTAGCATCCCTCTTCTTTGTTATATTTTTGAACAACATAAGTGGAATCTGCCCTCTATGCAATTGTTGTTCTATTGACGAAAACAAATCTTAATACGTATCGAACAATTGTAGCTGCAACATGGAACAATGCAATATTTTTGTAACTTATCTAACATACATGCAGAGGTGAAAGTAAAGGACAAAACTGAATATGAAAAGCGATACCATTGCCTTGTCGCTGTCCGACTCGTCATCCTTTATATGGAGAATGTGTTGCGAGCCAAATTTTCTCTCCAGTGTGACAACAGCTCCAATCATTCCGATTGGGTAAATATCAGTGCTTTGTGCAAGCTGCCTGATAGTCGAGTCCGGGACGAAGCGATATTCTGAACAAACAACGAGATTTTTTTCCACAAATGCTTGTTTCGTTCAGCGAAATAATTCGATCGCAATCACCACGGTCATATATTGCTTTGGGTAATATATTAAAATTTGTAATGGATATCCCATTACACGGCAATATCTTTTCTGCATGTTTCTGGACAAGTTGTGGAGGAACAACCAGTGTCACTGTCATCATGGCGTCCTTGTTTGTCATGTCAGCACGCATAATGGATCTACTTTTGTTTGCCTTGTCCAAGTAGGTGCTATAGAAAACCATTATGTCCCCGACGAACACTTGTCCACTTTGGCGGCTGTTCAAGGCCTCTATTGATAGTACTTTGGATGTTACAACTCTAGACCTGATGACATTTTTTGAACAGGAAAACTAAAGTAAATGGTAGTGTGATATAAGTACACGCATAGTTTTTGATGAACTATGGAGCCACAGTTTTGCAACCACACCTCTTGGTCTGCGGAACATGCAACAACACGTTCGACGTCTCACTTGTACTTGTTGATACCTCTTGCGAGCTGCAAACCATGTATTGCAGATGGCATCAACATATCCGCCATGCCATAGATGAATACACAACCCAGGAAATCTATTTAGTAAACATAGTAAGAGCAGAGCGTATGCATCTTTACCTTTGGCCTTGTCGGTCTGCCGATGTTTGGGATGACTGATTGCTCATGGTCGTGTCACTAGTCCAACTTTTTCTGATGCAAGCATGTGTAGATGAACATTAGGACTAAACAAGCATATGCATTGTATATTGTCCATCGGAACGACAAAATAACCGAAAAACTATATGCATTTGAATTTTTTAATTGGAGTAATGTTTAACAGCAAACAGGGCGTGAGCGCGGGGCACCATGGCCAATCTGTATATCGCAGACCCTCAGAAGCTAGGGGAGCAATCTTCAACCTGCTAGCCTGGCACCCGCAATCGAGAAAGTGGGTAACTATGGAATAAGGTAGGAGCAGGACCACATATGTCAAACTGTTAGTCCGCCAACCGACGCATGAAGGAATTTTTGGAAAGCACACTAAGAAGATGAATTAGAAAACAAAAGGGATAATAGATAATGGGAAAAGTAGAAATAGGGAGCGCAGAAAGGCCCATTACTGCGAAGTGATCGTTTTCAAGTCTAATATTATATACCCCCACCCGGTTTGTATATTTAATTTACCAACACACTTGGTATACCTTTTAAAAGATTGTACCATAGAATCCTCTTCTGTTGCACAGAAGAAGTCATCTCCCTGTTCAAGCAACCTGTTTTTTCCAAGGCAGCAACACCGAAGATGCAATGGACACGAAGGCAAGTTAGTATGGAGACAAACATCTAAAAGAAAAAGAAACAGGTCTATTTACCCGCCAAAGAGTCCTTCGTCTTGTCCAGCCATTCTGTTTGTTTAAATGCAACGATGCAACACAAACACAATGGACATGAACTAGCTTAGTATGACGCATGTAACAAAGATAACTTACCATATAGGAAGGCACACAACTAGTTTAACATATATACAGACCATAAATGAAATACAAAACAACGCAATATGAAACAATAGTACAAGCATGCACCTTTCTATATCCTCTTCAGCCGCTGCAGTCAAGACTCCCTCCTTTTCGCCAGCTACTCTTTTTGTTTCAATGTGGGAACGCA
Organism: Picea sitchensis; assembly: GCA_010110895.2. NCBI lineage: Eukaryota > Viridiplantae > Streptophyta > Pinopsida > Pinales > Pinaceae > Picea > Picea sitchensis. The sequence continues at coordinate 13,053 of SNQJ01S0122884.1, read as the reverse complement.
CAAAACTCAATGAACATCAATGGAAGCTGGTATTCACCGGAGATCAAGCAATATGTACATACAACAAAACTGACTCAACGAACAGTCTAGAAAGGTAGAAACGTGAACCTTTGCGCTTCTCTATCCATGGCTATAAATGTGTAGATTTTTTTTCCCTGCCCAAAATATATTACAAGGCACAAAATATCACGCAATTGCATGGCCGCAGCTAAACGATTTCTAGTTTTCCCTGGCAATTTATCTAGATATGCCCTTTAACCATGTTCTTTATCCTCTACACAAACTGCTATGCCCACGATACAAGTTCTCAGTTTTCCATGGCAAACTACCCAGACATGCTTCCAGACATGAAAATATAATCTTGCAAAATCTTTGTTGCACATATCATATCTTAGGTACAACACAAATTGTATCGTGCACACACCAGTCTATGCAGAGGAGAAAGAACATGCAATGTCATATCCACACATTTGACCATACATGGTTTATAAATGTTGTCTGCATACATATGCTTTATTCCAACAAAAAACAACGGATATTGTAACTTCACATGCAATCTTCGCACAATTTTGCATCCAACTATTTTCTTTCATGGCAGGACTGGAGCATTAGCAAAATCTCATAGAATAACAGATATCGGCCTCGACAAACATGACAAATAACACAACTGCATGTCGACTCGTGGGTGCAGGGGATGAACACCGTAAAGCACCCCAAATAAACAATAACAATTCAAAAAAAAGAAAAAAGAAAAAAGAAAAGCTCCAACAACCGCCGCTGCACCCCAACCCTGCAAGGCCGAATCAAACAAAAGAAAACAACAAGGACCAAACCAACGAGAAAGCACCAACAATCTGAACTGCACCCCAGGGCCCCAAAGCGCAAACCCCAGGCAAACAAACAGAACCAACAACCCACGAACCAACGAACCAGCAAGAACCACTGAGCCAACGAGCAATATATATGTATCTCCAACGATTACGAAACTGCACCCCAAGCACAGAGGGAACCAAAAACATACAAGGGACATGCGACTACAAATAAGCAAATATTATATTTGCAAACTGCAAACACTGAACAACAAACAAGGAATACAAAATGAAACCATGACATCCAAACTTACTCCGAAACAATGAAATGCAGAAGCGCAGGTCGAATCGCGAGCAAAACAACAACAAGCAACAACCGAGAAACCAACGAAGAAGAAACACTCACCGAACCAGTAAACAATGTATCTAGCTTCAATGGCAGAACAAGGATGAAACATACAATGGCTATTGAACTGGCCACTGTAATTGTATAGAAAATTTCGAGGAAAAATGTACTCCGAGAAGCGTATTTACATAAACATTTAAGATTGTCAGGCTGTCTAAGGACCTCGCGGTATGCAAACATTTAAGCTGTCAGGGGTGTTGGAGGACGTCACGTCATGTAAACATTTACACTGTTAGGTCTATTGAGGCATCTCAGAATAAGTGTCAATCAGTACAGAGCTTGGATATCAAAACATTTCAATATGCTTGGATATCAATCACTACAAAACTCGGACATCAAAACATTTCAATATGCTTAGTACACATCAAAACCTATGGATATATTCGGCTAGCAGAAAATGCTAATACAAACATTCGAATTAATACTAGCATTAATCGACCTTCAACCAATATAGAGGAAAAATATATGATTAAAAAACACTGTCTATGAGAAAAACTTTAGATATGTTGTCATATACTACATTGGGAATAGCGAAGCCGACAATAAGACCTCCAATCTCTTATCCAATCAAAGCAGTACATATATGTTATATGCTTTTAATTCCATCGCTCCAATAATAGGTATTGTGCAAATATTTCGAGTCAAAGAACAAACTAATATGTAGTCAACGCATTATCGATCGCTATACTCCCTTTATGCTTACGGAAGGGACTAATAACTTTGTAGTTACCACTATTTAAAACGCTCATGTATTATGTAACTTCAATATGCACACAAAAAGAGAGTGGATGGAGCCTCCACCATCACACCTCATTTCTTTGGATGCAATTATAATAACATAAAAATTCAAATTCTCTAGACGGATCATATCAATATAACTAATTTCTCCAGAAATGACAATCGATTTCTCTTGTATTTTAAGAAGGTAACACATAGACAACAATCAGGAGACACAGACTTTTTGAGGATGTGCATGTTACATGTGGAGAGCTGATCGAACTTGACCTAAAATTCTGCCAAGTAATTACTATCTAACTGATCATGAAAATTCATGCTGGTGGGAATTTAGTTAGTTGGAAAGAGACGTAGGTTCTGTCAGCGTTTCTGCGAGCTTCGTCACCACAGCTGACATCACGTTGCAATGACTTCAGAAAGTTCCGGCCTGACACCAACTTATTATGCAAACCAACCAGATTCAATACCCTTGGAGCTCACTCCTTTTCATTGGACAGAATCCTCAGTCAAACCCTTTTATTAAAAGGTTTCATGGCTTATCTGTCAGCGTTTCTGCGAGCTTCGTCACCACAGCTGACATCACGTTGCAACTGACTTCATAAAGTCCCGGCCTGACACCAACTTATTATGCAAACCAACCAGATTCAATACCCTTGGAGCCCACTCCTTTTCATTGGACAGAATCCTCAGTCAAACCCTTTTATTAAAAGGTTTCATGGCTTATTTATCAGAATTCTTTGGATTTCTTGGATAGGTCCTAACTTCCTCCTAGTTCTGCTCCCTAAGAATTCGCCGGGAATCGAATCAGGCCAAGTTGTGAAAAATTTCAGCTGGTCTACCGCTGGAGCACAGCCCAACCAAAAAAATCATAAACATGTCTGATGCACTGGTGAATGCATTGGCCGGGGCCGGAGGTGGCATTATCGCCCAAATCCTCACATACCCTATACAGACCGTGAGTTAAATAAATTCTCGATGAGCTTTTGTGAATTTGCGCTTGAATTTAACAAAAACTGAATGAACCAGTAGGATTAAGCTATGCTTTCATTGCTTTGTGCACAGGTGAATACACGTCAACAGACGGAGCGTAGAGCAAAGAAGGCAGTCAATGAGAATCCAACAAGTGCAGTTACAGCTCAGCCCAAACGGCCAGCTGGCACTTTGCAGCAGATGTATCAGGTCATAATTCCTGTGAAATTTGAGCTCGGTTATGCAGTTTTATATCTATATGTAATTTGTTTTGTTTATTTTAAATACTTTTTTTGTCCAGGTCATTACTGAAGAAGGATGGGGTGGGTTGTACAATGGGCTTACGCCTTCTCTAGTGGGCACTACTGCATCTCAGGTGAGTAAACGCCATTTGAAAACCTAATGCGATACATTTTTTTATCAATATATCAAAATCATAGTGCTGTCAGGTTCTAACCTGGCCGGGCATAAAGACCCTAGATTATAAATTAGCCAAGTTTGTTGGTTAACTTTGGCGGGCTTCATATGCAGCACTTATTTAATGAGTAAAAATAGTGTAATAAAAGACAATCAGCATTTAGCCTGCGAGTGGGGCACGATTAAAAAACAGCCAAGTTGGACAACTCTTCTGTTGATCCGACCAGACTTGAAACTACTGTTGAAAACAATTGTCTATTATTATTGTTACTACCACGGATTTTGAGCTTTTGCAATGCTAAGCTCTTAAATTTTGTCATAAGAACGATAAGAACGTTAAGATTATGAAAAAAAATATTATAAATTTTTACATGATTTTATTGTGTAATTTTCCATTTTTAATTGTGTTTATCGTATCTGTATTTTAAAAGAATTCTTGGAAAGATGCTTATAAAGTCTTAATTATCGAGCATCCACTACCTATAAAGGACGTAGTCTAAACGTTCTACGTTTTATTCTTTTCTGGGCATCTTTTCCAACGGGTTTTGTTCAAAAACCTACCAGAAATTTAGAAAAATAGTTGGAATGGCAGATTTCAGTGGTTCAGCGTACATATTTTGGGTGGCCTGGGGTTTTCGAGGGCACTGAATCGATTTATGTATTCAGAAATACGATTTGAGCACTGCGAAATTCTGATTTTTCCAACAATCGCGTTGCCAAATTCCGGTGGTATTTGCCGGAAAAGGGTAAAAACGTAGAATGTTTAGATTACGCCCCTATAAAGAGGTGGAACGCCATTTGATACTTGGAGGTGTAAGGCTGGGCCCGACTTAACAATCACAACTCTTCTGTTTTACAACAGCCCCCTTGTTGCAGCACATTGGCTTGGGGGGCAAACTCGTTACTTCTTTGAGGATTCAAACCTATATATATATATATATATAATGAATTTGAAGTCCACCATAATGAATGTGTTTTACAGAAGTTGGGGCCATGATATGTATTTTTTTTCTTCTTTTTCACTTTGGTTGATCCTAGACTGGTGCCCTAGACTCTAGAACAAGGCCAAAGCATAGATAGTGAGCTTCCATATTTACACAAAACCTTCAATTTCACAGTTTGCCAATTGTGTCAATTTAAGATTTCAAAGTACAACATACCAAAATAAGGAGTACTAAAGGCAATTTAAGATTTCAAAGTACAACATGTTGACATTATGGTAGCTGCGGGAGGTATTTACCTCCACGTGTAAACCTGACGAGAATAGAATATTCCGGGAAGCAAGAAGAAACCCTAAATAACCCTAGAAGACTAGTCGGCTCAAGAGATTGATTTATATTAAGTTATTAGTCTCCAAGAGAAGAAGTCGGCTCAACTAAATGACTCGGAGGACTATAAATAAAGGGCGCTTGAGCTCATTTGTACACACACCACACAACTGCAATAGTGCGCAAGTTTGGAGAAGAACTGCAGTTGCAGCTGCTGCAACTAGCAGATTTCGGTTTTGGTTGGGATTCTCTCTTGGTTATGGTTTGGACTTTCTGCTTGGCCTCTTCTGGTTATTCTTGCTTGGTGCACTATCCCTAGAGAGAGGTGCGCTATCTTGTTTGGCTATTTAGCCTAGGGTTTGCTTCCAGAATGATTCTCTGTCAAGGTTAAGGTGCTCGGGGGTGGCTTCGGCCTATGGTTGGGTGACAATATTGCTATATTGTCTATGGTTAAACGAGCACATCCATTATATTCTAACAGGTTATGGGCCCACACTATCTTCAGACAGTCTAACCGCTGGAAGATAGATTGGGAGGATTTGCTCAGTTGTAGTTGCAGTTGCAGTTGCAGCCAGTTTTTGCTGCAACAATGAAACTCTAACCCCCGCCTCGTTGAGGCACCTTAAGTGAAGAGATTGACCTAATTTTTGGATAGACTAGTGCACCCTATCCTAGCGCATCTCCTGGTACTCTCAGAAAGCTAAAACGTCAAGTTTGATTTTTTGGTCAAAATCAAGGGTTGACCAAGTCAAAGCAATTATGACTTACTCTATGAAGTCAGAGAACAAGTTAGAAGGGGCTTCTAACTTCAGAGCATGGAAGACAAGGATTGACATCATCCTTGCCAAGAATAAAGTGTTGGATATCGTGAAAGGAAAGATCGTGGAACCACAGTTCGAAGAAGGAAAAGAGAAGGAACCTCAGAACGTTGCAGTTATAGAGAAGTTCAAAGACAGTGACATCAATGCCATGAGTATCATAGTGGACTCTATAAAGGACAACTTGATACCCTACATCTCCCATCTTGACTCATCTAAGAAGATGTACAATGCCCTAACAAACCTCTTCTCAGTCAGAAACATTGAACAAGTAATGAGTCTGAAGAATGAGCTTCGTGACATGAAAATGAATGATGATGACATCATAACATCATACTTTGTGAGAATCTCTCAGCTAAGAGATCAACTGCAAGCTATTGAAGAGATCATTTCAGAGAAGGAACTGGTAAATATAGTACTCAATGGTCTTCCCAAGACATGGGATGCATTTGTCGCAAGCATGAACACAAGGAAGGAGTATCCTACATTTGAAGAACTTTGGACTTGCTGTGCACAAGAAGAATCAAGGATTAGTGCAAAAGAGAAACCCCAAAATAAATACGATGATCAAGCCTTCACAGCGAGGTTCAAGAATTTCAGGAATAAAAAGAAGTTTGGCTCAAGAAAGAAGCCAAATCAAGAGAAAGATATGTCAAAAATACAATGCTTCAACTGTCGAGAATATGGTCACTACAAGAGTCATTGCCCCGAGCTAAAGAAAAGGAAGGAAACACGCGAAGCTTCAGTTGCCGAAGAAAGAGAACCCTCAAAGAAGACCAAGCAGGATAAAACAAACTTCTTCTTCTAAGACAAGGTAACAACTGTAAGATAAGCTGAAATCATAATCAAACTTAAAGAAACCTAGAAGAAGTAAAGACAGAAAGAAGTCAACAATCAATAGGAAAATGGAAAAAGACTTGTGACACTTTGCAGAAGGCAATAAGGATGTAGACGAAAGCGTGGACTCTCCTAGATGGAGGGAGCCAATTATATAATTCCAAAAGAAGAAGCATGCATGAAGCAAGGATTAGGAGGGAGCTAATTGTAGATAATATGATCCATTGAAGATGATGAAGTATCTATCCATGTTCCCATCAATGGTAGCAACCATGAAAAGCAACACGTGTTCAGTTTGACCTCAGAAGAAGTCTTCTTCGAGAAGAAGCCTTAAAGTATCCCTGGTTGTCCACCCACATCCTGAAAGGAAGAAGTTGAAATCTTTAGGGCATGGAATGTATAGAAAATTCTATGGACCCAAGAGCTAAAGAGAAACATGAAGAAGAACATGAAGATTCCAAGAGAGAAAGAAAAGCCAGAACAACCAGTCATTATATCGAGAATCACAAAGACTACCAGCTTGATCTGAGCCCTCTAGAAGCAATCAAGCAGAAGAAATGAAAGTTGCGATGAAGAACAGTGTATGGAAAACTTATGAATGAAAGCATTGCGAGATCCAAAACTAAAGGTTCTCCCAGATGGAGGGAGAGGACTATGATGATAGCTTGTTCCAGACATACCTCTTGTTCTAGACATACCTCTACCCGAGACATTATATCTCGTACAATATCCATGGGTTGGAGTTTACATCAGACGAATGTAAGGACTGTTCTCCTCAACAGAGTAATCAAACAAAGAAGCATATAGCAACCTCAAAGTTTTGAGGTATACCATAAATAGACTCTTGCATGCAGATGGAAGAAGATCTTGTATAGATTCAAACAACATGGTGCAGAGCCTCCAATGCACAACAGAAGCGTGGTGAAAAACCTTCTATAACAGAGATATTGTATCAGAATGGTTACTCAGAAGTTCAGGATAATGGATTGCTAATCCATGACAAACTATCATGATGACAGAAGAAGTGCCACTTGGATATGTTTCAGTTTGAGCTCTGCCACGATGTTATGAGCTAGTAGGAAACAAAAGAGTTGAATCCAACTATGATATACTATAATGATCAGAGCTATATGAAGCCTCCAGAGAAAACTAGTGTTCCAGAAAGACCGAAGTACATTAAGATCAAGCATTACATTCTCCGTGATGAAGTCCAGAAAAGAAAAGTGGTTCTCCAATATATCCTCCACAAATGAGCAGATAAGCAGATATCTTGGTAAAGCCTCTGTCCAAGATGAAAGAGTTTGCGTACTCAAGAAACAAGCTGGAGCTCATGGAGACGACTTCCTTATTGAAAAGGGAAGAGATGACTCCCAGGTTGGGAGGGAGCACTGATGTGTTATTGATTTATGGACA
>SNQJ01S0122881.1:25684-40879 GCA_010110895.2 Picea sitchensis | reverse complement strand
CGTTTCTTGATTATTGAATTGATGTTGATGCTTCCTTTCCAATACCACCAATGGATTGGAAGCAGGGGGGAATCAGATCACTCCCCAGTCTGGTTTGTAGTTGAAGGGGGGGGGGAGCTGACATCCCCTTTCAAATTAAATTCCACTTGGCTCAAGGATGAAGGATTTCAAAAATTGGTAAAATCAAATTGGACCCCTTTACATGATACAATTGGAACATCAACAACGATCCAATTCATGGATAATTTAAAAAAAATCAAAAAATTGGTCACTCCCTGGGAAAAATCAAAACAAAAAGAAGAAGAGAGTGAACTCAAAAGTATTGAGGACCAGTTGGAGGTGATTTAGCAAGACATTGAATCTGGGTTCTCCACAGAAGCTTTGCGAGAAAACTTGAGGAGCCTAGAGGCAAGACGCGGGAAAATAATGGCAGACCAAGAAGTAACCTGGAGACTTAAAAGTCGAGCAATTTGGCTAGCGAATGGGGACGAGAACACCAAATTCTTCCATGCCTTTTCCAAAGGATGAAAATTTGTCTACACAATTTGGAGCCTAAAGGATCAAGAGGACAGAATAATCACCTCCTTTGAAGGGCTAACAAATCTGGGAAAGAGCCATTTCCATACCTTATTCAAAGGGGACGAAAGGGAAAACATAGTCGACATCATAAAAATGCCCCTCTACTTTCCCATCTTTGTGGATGAGGAAGGAAATCGAGACCTCTATGCATAAGTCACTGAAGTTGAAATCAAAGAAACCCTTCAAATATTTCAAAAGGATAAAAGCCCAGGTCCAGACGGATGGTCAATCAAATTTTATCTAGGCTTCTTCGATTTGATCAGAGGCAATATTCTTAAAGTCATTGAGCAATCCATAATAAATGGCAGAATACACATCCCCCTAAACACCACATTTATAGCCCTCATTCCTAAGGTGAAGGATCCTCTCTCCTTTGATGATTTCAGACCCATCTCACTCTATAATTGCATCTACAAAATTATAGCCAAAGTTATAGCCTATCAGTTGAAGCCTCTCCTCTCAACCTCCATTTCAAAAGAAAAGTTTGAGTTCCTTGAAGGACGTCAAATGCACGAAGCAATAGGAGTCACTCAGGAAGGACTTCATAGCCTCAAGACCACAAAATCCAAGGGTACCATCATAAAGATCAATCTCTCAAAAGCCTTCAATAGGGTAAATTGGTCCTACATTAGGCTCCTTCTCACTCACCTTGGGTGCGAGGTTCCATTCATTAAATGGACAATGACCTGCATTAGTTCAGTTTCCTTTGAGGCCCTCATCAATGGAGCATCCTCACCCTTCTTCACCTCTGAAAAAGGTCTATGCCAAGGTTGTCCACTTTCCCCACTACTCTTCCTTCTAGTGGTTAAGGGCCTGAGTAGGGCTATAGCTAATGTGGTAAGAACAGGGGACTTCCAAGGAATTCAATTAATCATTGGTCTAAGAATCACACATATACTTGTTGTGGATGATGTCCTCATCTTCTGCAGTGGTCCAAGGCGGTATGCAGAAGTTCTAGCAAAAATCCTATCCCTTTTTCGCTCAGTTATAGGTATGAAAATAAATTTCCAAAAATCTACTCTCTCATTCTTAGAAATGGAAAGAGAGGAAGAAGAAATATATCGAAGGCTCTTTCCTTTTACAATCCATGATTTCTCAGAAGGCCTAAAATACCTAGGGTTTCACCTGAAACTGAATAATTATCTCAAAGAGGATTGGAAATGGATGATTTCAAAACTGGAAAAAAGATTAATTGGATGGAGCTTTAGGTGGAACTCAAGGGCAGGAAGACTAACTCTAACCAAAAAAGTTCTGGAATCCATCCCAGTATACTAGATTTCACTAGCTTGGATAACGAAAGGAACACTGGAAAATATTAGAAGGGTATGCTCCCATTTTATCTAGTCGGGCTCAAGGGACAAGTTCACTCAGCCATGGGAAAAATGGGACCATCTTGCCCCGCCAAAAGCTTTGGGAGGTTGGGGACTCAAAAATATATATTTGTTTTCCATGGCTCTGGCGACAAAAATGGGGTGGTGCCTCATCTCAAGAAACAATCTCTGGTCTCTAGTAGTCACCCAAAAATACATTTCACTAGATACACTTGAATACTGGATCATATCTCCAAACAAGACCTTCAAACAAAGATCGATTTTCTGGAAAGCTTTAGTCTCCTCCTTTTTAGCGGTAGGGGAAGGACTGGCCTAGAGAGTAGCCAAAGGAAATCACTTTCGCATTGGGGCGGACCCCTGGCCGGGAAGTGGAAACTCTCACATCCTCCCATTGGATTTAATCAATTATCTCCACAGGAAGAACCTCTTCCTCCTCTCCCACCTAGACGACCCCAACACAACTACCCTCTGGCTTCAAGGATGAAAATGTGTGGCCAATGTGGGGCTTTTTGGAGCTCTAGAAACTCAATATAATAATTACATCACAAGACTATAGGTCGGTCACATAAGACTCACTTACAAAGAGGACGAGTTGGTTTGGAAAAAAGATCCTTCGGGAACATATACCCCAAAACTTGGATACATTTCCTTAAACATGGACCTATTCCAACAAAATCCAAGTTAGTGGTGTAGGGGACTTTGGAAATTAAAATGTCCACAAAACTCCAAAATCTTCTTTTGGGCGACTTTAAACGAAAAATTCTCAACCTGGGAAAACCCGAGAAAGCGTCAGTTCAAAGGACCTGGAATATTTCCCCTCTATCAAAATGAAAACAAAACAACTCACCACTTGTTCATCTCCTACCCCTTTACAATGAGAGTATGGATTGAAGCCTCAGCAAGTCTCAGCCAGAACTGTACATGGGGAGGTCCCATTTTGGAACAGGCATGGGAAGCTTGGACCCATGATCCGAGATTCAAAGAGCTTAAATCTCTTCCCCCAATCATCAATTGGGGCATATGGCTGGCACGTAATGCAACAATATTCAAAGACAAATATCCCCTTCCCGAGAGAACTGCAGCCCAAATTATTTCCATCCTATCACACTTCCCACAATCAAAAAAAGGTTTGACTTTACTGTTGAATCAGACAAAGGCCATAGACAATTCAAAGACTTGGGCTTACTTCGATGGAGCCTCTTAGAATCATACCTGCGAGGGTGTAATAGTACTCCATCTAGATGAAAACCATTATTTTCATATAAAATTGGGACTGGGACAGGGAACGAATAACTATGCCGAGCTACTGACTCTGAAACTACTACTTCTATTTGCCAAAGAAAAAGAAATACTTCATCTTCAAATATTTGGTGACTCTATGAATGTCATCAACTCGGCAAAAAAACTCCACCAGTGTCACAGTATTTTTCTTCTCCCTATTCTGGAGGACATCTTTCGTTTGATGGAAGAATTTGACACAATGATTATCTCCCATGTCTACAGGAACAAGAACATGGTAGCAGACACACTATTAAAATCAGGTCTTCCTCTAGCTCTGGGTCAATGGAACATCACATAATTTAAGGAAGATGAAAATCATGCCTTCTGCCATCGTCCCTTTATTGATGCCCCATAATAGCAGCAAGATTGATTCTATTTATTACTTACTTATTAAACAGTCACTTGGTCGAAGAAATCTGGACACAGGCTTTTTCTTTAGCATTTGAAATTTTGCAAGAAACATTCACCACCATTTTCACCAGTCTGTAATACAAAGCACTTATGTGGAATTAAACATACAACTTATTTCTTAGAGACAATTTTTTTCCTTTACCACCTTGTTCTGGGTGATGTAAATAATAGACTACCATTTTGCACATAGAAAACCTCTTTCAAGGCATCTTTTCTCGGCATAGAGTCAAGGACCTACGCTCTTTGTTTCATTATACACACAAGGGGTGTTGTGCTCATAGAAGCACCTACAAAATGTAATTTAGTCTCTCTGGATGAATAAAATTATGTTTTTTTTCCATGGAAAAAAAAGAAACACTCATGTCCATATCTTGTAGAAACCACTCCAATTAAACATGTTTGTACCTATGTATGAATTTGAGGGTAAGACTACTCCAATAACTTGAATTCCAAATTCCAATGCCAAGTACTTAGCAATCCAAAACTTACCTATTTTCGATGAACCTTCTTTCACTTCTAACACCTTTCTAAAAGCTGGTTTGTCTCAAAAATATTGCATGAGTTAAGATTAAAACAATACAACTCTTTATGGCCAACCCAATGGCAGTGTTGGCATTGTTCAACGACTTCACCAAATTCTTCATCGTCACCCAACTTATCATCATCATCATCTACATCATCATTATCATCGTTATCCTCAAGTTCCTTCTTGCTAGCTTCAACTCCATCATAAATTGTATGCAGCTACAAATCATTATAAAAAAACCTTGCATTCACAAACATAATTGGTTTGGAGTAATTTGGACTATGAAAGAAGTTAGACTCATTCTTTTCATATCCTAAACAATATTTGTTCTTCTTGAATTGAAACCCTTCCCAAGGTCTAACAATTTTATATTTATTCTCAGACTTAACGTATCCTCCTTAGTGTCTTTGTCCAATTTATAATTTTCTTTTTAGTGTCTTCATCCAATTCATTTGTGTGATCCCTTGTTGTATGTTGCTTGAGATCTTCTTGTTCATTGTTAACAATGGATTAGACTAGATAAGAATGGGATTAGAATGTAAAAGTGGTTCATGTTGCGGAAGAATTCTTAATTCATTAGTTAACAACTTGTTTTGAGTTTTAAGTAGGTCAATCCTTTTGTACATTATGTGCTAGCCACATTACTTAGTGAGCATTGTTTAATCTCAACTATTGTTCATGATGAAATATTAATGAAAGTTTGTAGAGACTGAACAAGTCTTCAATACCCACCATCCCAATTAAACAAATTTCCAAAAAAATGCTTTAGGTGTCACAATCGATGATAGGCCTTCAAATGTGACAATACCAAAAATAATCACCAACATTAAACAATCATTGATACCGTGTAACAAGTTACCTGTTAAGAACCAAATATCAAAATAGCATAAAAAACCTCAAAATAAGTACTCCACGCCTTGACAAAGAGACAAATTCATATAATAAGACTCTTCGAGGGGGAAACCTTCTTATACATTACATGAATTCACAAATACAAGATGATTCCAAATGAAAATGTCTCCTTGGCTTATATAGGAGACTAGGAGGTACAATTACAACTAATGGACCCAAGCTGATATAAATAAAATAACAATACTAATGTAATATGTCCCAATTAAGGGGTAATGTGTCATGATTTACTCCACGCCTTGACAAAGAGAGAAATTTAGATAATAAGCTTCTTCGAGCGGGCAACCTCCTTATACATTACATGAATTCACAAATACAAGATGATTCCAAATGAATAGGTATCCTTGGTATATACAAGAGTCTAGGAGGTACAATTACAAGTAATGGACCCAAGCCAACATAAATAAAATAGAAATACTAATGTAATATGCCCTAATTAAGGGGTAATGTGCCACGATTTAGGGATTAACATTACCAAACAAGTGACACAGTAAGCACACACATCAAGTTGTTGCAACAAAATAAAAAAAACATGAAACACCTTTGATCCCCTTATTGAATTTCAACCCAAATCAACATCACAAAGCATATAACTACAAACCCCAAACAAGGATGATTTTAAGGATGAAAATTTATATTAAAATGTAGAAATATGGGCTAATCTTACTAGTCCTTAATATGCAAAAAGTAAAAAAATTGGCTATAGTTTTGTAAAAATATTCAAATTTCTAAGGATTTTATATAGTTTTTATAAAATTTTGGTCATTTTTAAGGTAAACTAATTTTATTTTATGGAATTTGGGGGAATCTTTTTTAGAAAAAATGGAAATTGGCGAATGTTTTTTTGGCAAAAGCCATGGAAAATTAGCCCAGTGGCGAAATTTAGCCCCTAAAATCATCTATGACCCCAATGCACTACAAAAACACTAAATTAATGGACCGTCAAGACCTCCTAAGTGATATGAAAACGAGCTTCTTGCAACTTCACCTTTTTCAACTTTTGAATTTGAAATTTTGAGTTACAATGGACTCACGTAAGTCATGCTTGACTAAAAAAACTCTCATAAAAAAATTAATAAACTCAAAAATTCTTCAACCTTACAAAAAAAACAATTGTAAACTTGTCTTCCTAAGTTTGTTGAGGTGAATCTTTCTCTATAATTATAATTACAAGTGATGATTACAAAAATTGCTTGTTTCCTTGATCATATCTCTTTGCTTGCCTTCTTTTATATGAGAACTCTTTGTTTGCCTTCTTTATATGAGAGCAGCGCTTGATTCTTTACATACTTAATCATATCCTTTTGTTTACTTTATTTATATGAGAATTTTTCATTATGATTTAAGTTGCTTGTTTTCTTTATATGTGTTTATTTAAAAAACAATAATAATAATATAAACAAAAATGCACCAACAATATCACAAAACACCAAAAACATTAATAAATAAATAAAATCAATCTTATTTATTAGGAATCATGTTTTAGAAAAGATCAATATAAACAAAAATGCACCAACCATATAACAAAGCACCAAAAGCCTTAGTAGATAAAAAAAATGATGTGGGTGGTTTGGAAAACCTCTTCCCCTTTAAAAACAATTAAGAAAACTTCTATTCTTTCAAAGATGTAAAGATATAAAATGTTAATTAAATATAAAAATAAAATAAAAAATATTAATAAAATTAAGAAGAAGTGTGAAAAAAATATCCGAAAAACAAGCGTTAAAAGTTTATTTTCCTCTTTGAAATCTCATGAAGAGAAGATAGGTTGAAATTTTCATTGTATAAAAAGAAGAGGACATCCCATTCTCCTATGGGGTTTGACAAAATCCTCTAACATCATATTTAAATATTATTATATGAATGGATATAGAATTAGTATATTTAAATATTTTTATTTTTAATTTATAGTAGAAAAAATAATTTAAGATTGTTTATAGTTTTTCTAAGTTGTTTCACGTAAAGAATATGTAAGTTAAACCTTTAACATGTGGATACGGATTAATTAAAAAAAAAAATCAATTTCATTATTTTCATGGTATTTATTCTTTCTGGGTTGAATAATTTGTTAACTTATTTTTTTGAGGGTTTGTTTTTTGTTTTTAAGTTAATTTGAAAGCTAATATGTTCGGCTTTTTCCTAAGGGGTTCATAATTTCTCTAAATTGTAAAGATTGTGCATGCATTCAGTGATCAATGTAAAATTTTATTATACATGTATTCAATTATCAATGTAAAATTTATATTTTTTCATATGTAAATGTTTTAATTTTAATTGTAAATTTATGTTTATAAGGAAAAACTTAATTCTATTGAAAATAAAGTTTGATGTATTTTAATTCTTAAAATTGGTAAGCATCTCTAACATTCTTAACCATAATGAATGAACCTAATAATCATATTAACAATTTGTTCACAATATTTACATTTAAAACAAATAACAAAATACCTTAAGTTTCTGGTTGATCAAGTCTCAGCAAAGTTGAGCGGCTCCCTTGTATTTTTCTGCTTAGAGTGTCTGAACTGAATGATTTTCCTCCCAGCAAGCTAGGAACAACCTCTCTAATTCAAAATCCTTGCACTTTCCTAACCTCTTAGACCAAAATTCCCACAACACAATCCAACCAGTGTTTACCTAAAAATGTTCCAACTCCAAGTTCTTTTCTCTCCCAAAAAACCCTATCTTTCTGCTCTTCCCAAAAATTTTATATCTTCCCCAACATGAAATCCCTCCACTTATCCTACATTTACTCCCTTCCCCTTCGAAGGTCCTCCTCCTGACATGCTTTATCCTCTTCTTAACTCCCATTTATAACACATAAATGCTCTATCCAATAAAATAATATTTTTCACAACTATCCATAACTGCATAAACACACAACCCAAAAAAAGAAATATCTCTTTATTTAAACAATATTAATTTTTTACTAATTAAATCATAATTACTTTAAATTAATTAAACAACTTAATTCAATTAATTAAATTGATCGACTTAATCAAATTAATTAAAATAGTCAATTTAATCATTTTTTTAATTTAATAAACTTTGGGTTGTTACATGCATCCACCCTTCAAAAAACTTTGTCATGAAGTTATGGTCATTGTCATTCACAATATAAGGATAATAATAACATGGTTTATACATCTAAATTAGATAAGCAAACATCATTAATTTAATACATTCATAAATACTACTGTACACGCGCAAGGCATGTATGCGTAGCTAGTGCATACATAGCTCGTGCATGTACTAATGTCAATAATCAACACATCTAATGAAATTCATGTATGCTTCCAATTCAATCAACAATGCAATTAACTTCATAATGAATAAATAAACTATTTACAATATTAGTAGAATCCTTCAATTGTAACAGTTTAGTACAAATGCAACATTTACCTAGACAATTGTAATTCAATTAAGCATTTGTTATTAAAGAACAAAGAGTAATTTGCGAACTTATGTTATAAGATTAAAACCCCACACACTCTCAACTACTTCTAATACCCTATCTCCCTAACCTACTTCCATCTTCCCATCCATATCCTTCCTCTGTTCGACTATCCTAAAGCATCAACTATATTGACCTAACTCTAGATAGAACATGTAAGAGGAAGTGTCAACTACCTTGATCAAGCTTCCCCAGCAGGAAACTAGCAGTCATCATCATACGTCTAGGGGAGCGTAACCTAACATCGTCCTCACATGACTCAAGGTTTCAGAGGGTACACAATGGGAAATGCCTTCACTCCCCATGATAGAACTAGGGTCAACACCCTATCATGGACCATACAGTGGCACTTTGTTGCTAGGAATTTTGTCATCAGATATTTAGTTTCAAGCAATGGCACTACCTAAAAAACCTACACTTTCCCAAATATCATAGCAATGCAGTTGAACCAACATAATTTAGCATACAATGATTCATATAATATTGTTTCTCGGTCGATGTTCACGACATCAACCATTTATTATCATCCTTCCTTGGCTATTACATAGCCCATTAAGTATGCAGGTTAGTTTATAACATGAACTCCTGCATATCCATACACTATTGACATGTAATTGAATTTAACCATATCAATAACTAGGTATCCACGTACAAATACCTTTCAAATTCAAAACTTATGCTAGAAATAGGTTGCATAATATCCATCATAAATCACATAATGATAAACATTCATGGTATTTACATTCACATAGGTCTATATGTCCAAAATTTAAAGTGTCAAGTTAATAGTGTTCCACACAAAAAAAAAGCAAATGAAGATACAACTAGGCCATAAGTAATTCTAGTTACCTAAGTCAAAACAAGGCATTACATACACCCACCCTTTGAGAGATAGTCTTGAAGTTGTGGTAAAAAAAGTAAGGGATAATTTCTCATCGTAAGGTCTCTGCATCCTCCCAAGTAGTAGATCCTAGGCTATACTTGTCCCACTAGACCTTAGCTTGGTCCACCAAACGATGCCTGAGATGTCGGTCCCTATGGTCCAAGTTGTGTAACGGTTCAACCATGATGGTTCCCGCGTTCGAGACCTGCAATTACTTCCAATTTAGTTTGTGAGATTCATGAGCAACATAATGTCGTAGAATAGATACATGAAAAACATCATGAGTTTTATGTAAGTGGGATGGTAGTACAACGTAATAGGAAACAAGTCCAATTCTCTCTCAAATTGTAAATGGCACTATAAATCAAGGCAACAACTTTGTCCCTTTCAAAAACCGAATGGTACTCTTATTAGGCCCCATAAGAATGAAAACTAGATCTCCTACTTCATAACTTTGGTCAGTCCTATGTGCATCAACATAACTTTTCTATCTATCATGTGCTTCCTTTAACCATTGTCTAATCTAAATCACCTGCTCCTCCATCTCTTGAATCAAATTTGGCCCTATTGTCACTCGATTTTCTAACCTTTCCCAACTCAATTGTATCTTGCATGGCCTTCCATACAAACATTGATAAGGCAACATTTCAATTGAGCTATGAAAATTGTTGTTGTAGGAAAACTCTACAAAAGCTAGGTACTTCTCCCAATGGGTTTTATTATCCATAACATACATCCTAAGCATGTCTTCCATAACCTGATTTACTCTTTTAGTCTACCCATCTGTTTTAGGATGATATATTGTGCTCAAGTTCAACTGAGTCCCCAATGCTAACTAAAAACTTGTCCAAAACATAGATGTTAACCAAGAGTCCCTATCTAAAATGATCTTCTTGGGTAACCCATGTAGACGAATAACTTCACTTATAAAAACATGTGTCACATCAATGACATCATAAGTGTCTCTAACTGGAATAAAATGTGTTCTCTTGGTCAACTTATCAACTATAAAAATAATTGCATTGTGCCTCTATGATGTGAGTGGCAATCCCGCAATGAAATCCATGTAAATGACTTCCCATTTGGACCTAGGAACATCATGCGGTTGTAGGAGACTTGTTAGGTAGTGATGATCAACCTTCATTTGCTAACACTCAAGACACTTAGCGATGAAACAAACTACATCATGCTTCATTCCTACACAGAAGAAAAGCTTCTTCATGTCTACATACATTTTCTTCACACTCGAATGTGCACAATAAACTTCTCTATGGGCTTCCTTGAGTATAATTCTTTGAATATTCCCACACTTAGGTATGTACATCCTTCCCTGGTATCTCAACAATCCATTAGCTTCAAGAATATATCCTTTAAACTTTGACTCTAACTGCCTCCCACTCTGAAGGGATGAAGTAACCTTTAAATACCAATTATCTCCAAGAAGTTGTCCCAACACTTGCTCCCTCAAATTGACCTTTAAGGACACCAAGGAAAATTTCCATGGCCTTCTGCTTAGGGCATTTAGTCCATGGTCCATTGGATGTTCAGTGCAAGGCCAAAAATTGGAACACACTGCCCGAAACGTTCCCGTCCTTCTCTTTAGGCTCTATGACCATATTCTCCTTTCCCTTTATGTACGAAATTCCAAAATCGTATTCACTCATAAACTCACCCCATCGCCTCTGCCTAACATTAGGATCCATTTGAGTGAAGAGATGCTTTAAGATTTCATGATCCATTTTGAGCTCGAAGGTTCGCTCGAGTAGGTAGTGCCTCTAAAGCTTCAGAGTTAGCATTACAACTGCCAAATCTAAATCATGGGTAGCATAAAGCTCCTCATCCCACTTTAGCTTCCTTGATGCATACACTATCACTCCCCCATCTTGCATTAACATGGCCCCCAACCCTTGCTTTGAGGCATCTGTTCATATTATGAAGTCTTTATTCATATCAGCCACTATTAGAATTGGAGCACTAGTTAGTAATCTCTTAAGCTCGATGAATGCAGTGTTACATTCATCTGTCCAGTCATACCTTACTCCCTTTCACTACAAGGTGGTGATGGGTTTTGCAATCTTCAAGAATCCTTCCACAAACCTTCGATAATAACCAACTAGCCCCATGAATCTTCTCGCCTCATGATCATTTTTCGACACTGGAAAATCCATTATGGCCTTCACCTTTTCCGGGTCCACTGAAATTCCTTCTTCGTAAATGACATGACCACGACAGTGAATCTCTTTCTGGAAGAAAGATCACTTCGAAAACTTTCCATACAACTTGTTCTTTCTAAGGCATGACAATACCACTCGCAAGTTTTCCTCATGTTCACTCTCATTCTTGGAATAGATGAGAATATCATCTAGAAAGACCTACACAAAGTGGTCTAAGTACTTTCAGAATACACGATTCATGAGGCCCATGAATACAGTTGGTGCATTGGTCAAACCAAAAGGCGCCAAAATGAACTCGTAATGATGTAGCAATAATGATTCATTCACGAGATCCAAAAACCATGCAAACAAATGAGAATGGAAAATAACTATATTTTATCCCTTCTCCATCCTAACTATTACAATGGAAGTTCAACCCCTTATAACTATTATTTGAGATTTTCGAAAACAACTAATTTTAGAAAATTCTCGCATGACTCTTAAAAACTGACCAATAACTAAAAGATAACTAAAGTGACACTATTTGTCAACTCACTTTTTCTGATTAGGTTCATAAACTAAGAGATAATTGATAATTACTAATTTAAAAATTCCCGCAAAAACACTAAAACCCCAATTTAAGGCCTTATATGAAGGAATTTGGCCCCGAAAAAGTGTCAAAACAATGTTTGATATGAAGAATCAAATCAACACGTTAGTGAAATATTTGAGACACAACTCCCTGTAAAATTTAATCCCAAACGGATAACCGAGACAAAATTTATGACCCTCAGAAATCCCTGCATCACGTAATGTCCAAACTGAGTTCAAAAGGCGGTTTTAGGAATATCACCTTCCTTAATCCTTAACTGGTGATATCCTGATCATAGATCAATTTTTGAGAAAATTGTGTCTCCTTTCATCTGATCAAAGAGATCATCTATCTATGGTATTGGGTACATATACTTCATTGCATCTAGGTTCAAGTCCCTGTAATCTATACACAGTCATAAGGAACCATCCTTCTTCTTGACAAATATTACTGGTGCACCCCAAGGTGAAACACTGGCCTTATAAGCCTTAAGTCCAGTAGTTCCTTCAACTGCATATGTAACTCACAAAGTTATGGAGTTGTCATCTTAAATGGTATCTTAGAAATTGGCTCCACGCCAGGTTTTAGCTCGATGGTAATATCAAGCTCCCTCTTATGAGGTAAGCCTGGAAACTCTTTCGAAAAAACATCCTTGAATTCTGAAAAAACTGGATACTAAGATAGAGAGGGTCCCTTCCCTTCATTTACTTCTTCCACTACATATAATTGACAACCTTGCCTCATGCACCATTGAACCTTTATTTTCAAGATAAAACGTAGAGACACCTTCCTCCTGATACCATGGATCTCTACTGACCTTCCTACATCATCTATGCAAAGCACTCTCTTCTTGAAACAATCTACCATAGCTCGATGAGCTTCTAGCTAGTCCATTCCAATGATAAGATCATATGTCCCTAGGGTAATGGCATACACCTTTAACCTTGTAGTACAGATTCTTAGGTCTACAAAGAAATCCTAGATGCTAGGTCCTACCGCTTGCTTTTCCTTTGAATCCATCTCAACTTGCTTAAAGTCATCATGCTCATAGGCTGCCAACCCACACTTTTATAATGCACGTGATGAAATGAAACGATCTGTAGCACCAGAATCAAATAAATTTGAATCTTGACATGATTTAGCATACCTGATGACTCCATCGTAGTGGATTGATGTTCTGCATGGTGGTTATTAATCGTTGGATAAATCTAGTGGCTACTACTCTCTCTTCCCATCAGGGCCTTTCCTTCTCTATGCAAAAATCTTGAGTGTGATTATGGGCAGTCATGCCGGTAATGAGGTCCTTCGCACCCCCAATAAGTAATGTGAGGTGGAACCTACACATTGCTCCGTGGATGCCTCTGAAATGAGTTCCTTCCCCTAGAACCCATGCCCCTACTAACTATTCCCCGTGAAATTCGTAGACTCGCCTAAGTCGATGGTGATGCATGGGATGATGCACTTAGTGCCATTGAAACACCTGTTGCAACCACTTTGGGTGCATCTCTATTTCCATAAGGAAGTGGCCTACAACGTCCTCCCCTAGAGAAGATCCTAGGGGCCTTCCCCACAAATCTAGGTTGTTGTGGAACAGTTGATCTCGTAGCTCCGTTTAAATCCATGTGCTCTTCTTTGTAACGAGCACTTTCAACTGCTTCGGCCACTGATGATGGTTTTCACATCCACAACATGGCCCTTATCTCAAGGTTTAACCTGTACACAAAATGATATGCTTGTCGCTTATCGATATCCATGTATGAGATGTACTTGACTAGCTCCATGAACCTTATTTTGTATTCTTCCACAATTTGGTTTCCTTGAGTTAGAGCATGAGATGGTCCTACCTATTATTCCTCATAGTAAGCAGGAAAAATATTTTCTCTTAAACCTTTCCTAAAACATCTTCCAAGAGATGATGTATGGAGTAAGGTGCAACTTCCTTTCCAAATTACCTCACCAGTTTAGGGCACTGTCCCTAAGCTGAAAGATTATTATTTTTCCTTTGATGTGGAAGCATAAACCCTTAAAGCGAAACATCTTGTCATTCCTTCTAACCATGTTTCAACACGTTCACTTGCACGACCCCCCAACAAACTCTCGGAGTTTGATTTTCTGCAGTTCTCTGGTGATGTCCCTTGATGGAGGCCCTCTTGTTGAGTCCCTTGACCCTTTTGGGTTGCCCTCCCCAAATGGAGGAGGCTCCACTTCCACGCCCGTCGATTGACATCCCTTTAACGTCTCATTGATAGCCTCCAAGGACCGCAATATGAGAGCTATCTTGGGCGATAGTGGTGGCAGTGCCGACATCGATGGTCCTTGCAACGATGTCCCCTAGTCTTAATTTCTCCAAGTCTTAACCATCCTAAATAACTAAATCTACATCAAAACTGAATGCTTATTAGAAAAATGGGGTTAGGGAATTCTAGGTTCTACTCCAAGTTATACTGAAAAACATAGGGTTAGGCATAAGTTTCTTTATACTTTCCTATAAACAAACATGACTCCCATAAGGTAAAGTGACTTAGAGTAAAGCATAAAATATTCTAAGCTTAATAACTTCATCTAGGCATCTTATTAACTCTCTCACCTTGCTAGCTATGCTAGCACTACATTGTACTTGTCAATTAGTCTAACTTACCTCTTTGATCAAGTGCCTAACCCTTCCCTATAATACTTTATATCCTTACAAAGCTTATATCTTTATATAATTAATCCCTTATAATTAGTTATAAACCCCCACAATCTCATTACTTTAACATTTATTAACATTATCAAATTATAATGTTAATTTAACACTAATTTAATATGTTAGTTATTTAATCATTTATTTTATATTTATTTAATGATTATTATATATATATATATATATATATATATAACATTTTTTAATGTAATTGTGAAGTATCGTTACGTGTTTCGATTCATTATGAAAATATATGGTTGACATGTCATAATAAGAACGTGGTTAAACTCTATTGTGGCGACGATAGTGTAAAGAAAGCCTTGTGATAAAATAACTAAGAGATGATATAACCATGTATCTCTTTATTGTTTAGAATCTAGTTGTTCATATTCTTCA
>SNQJ01S0122880.1:50791-63345 GCA_010110895.2 Picea sitchensis | reverse complement strand
ATGTTGGAGGAGCTGGAGATGTCCACGCCGTTTCAATAAAAGGGTCAAGGACTGGTTGGCAGCCCATGTCACGCAATTGGGGACAGAACTGGCAAAGCAATTCCTACCTGAACGGGCAGAGCCTTTCGTTCCAGGTCACCACCGGCGATGGCAGGACAGTTGTTTCATATAACGCCGGTCCGTCGAACTGGCAATTCGGCCAGACTTTCGAAGGAGGCCAACTCTGAGGATAGCCAAATTCTGTTTAGCCATTCGGATTAATCAATCAATCATTTGGGATGATGTGGTGACTCGGACAGTCGACACCCTCTCCCTGTTGTCTATTACTGTTAAGTCATTCTTGAATTGTACTCTCTATGTCGATTGATTTTTATTATTGGTGATGAGTCTGTAGTCCGGGCTCTTCTCGGTTACTCCCACTGTAACATTACTGTATTAACAGGTTCCTTTGAAGAATTGTCCCTATTTTTCCAATTTTTGTTGAAGAACTGTCCAGTTTATTCCTGTGAAGAATTGGATTTGAAACAATACGGTGTGTTTGGATATTGGATGAAGACATCCAAAACTCTTGGTTTATTACGTGCACTTATTTTCCACCAGAACGTGAAGCGTTTTCCGCAATCACAAGAAGTTAAGTGATGAACGCCGATAGGCCATAACAAGATGATGAACAATTTAACTATTTTTTACCATAATAATTAATGTAATCTTTATTTTAATAAATTTAATTTTATTAATTAATATATTATTAATAATTTTAATTGAAATTTAGTAATTTTATTACTTTATGTGTTATTAATATTTTTAACCTTAATTTTAATAAAAATAAATTTAAATTTAATTAAGTGGAAAGCCCTACACCTATTGATCATGGACATATTTAATAGGTTTTTAGTGCTTAATCAGTTTTGTATGGACAAGATTAAATATTGATGGAATATTTTTAGTAGTCTCAATAAATCAATGGTTGTGATTTCAACCACTAACTTTCTCACTATTAACTTTCTCACTATTATAAAGACATCAGTTTACATGTTTATTTTTTACTTTTACTTAATCATATTTAAAATTTACTATGGTGGCTAGCTTATTTTTTACTTTTACTTAATCATATTTAAAATTTACTATGGTGGCTAGCTGATTGCCACTTATGAGTGATTAGGGTTTCATTTTCTAGGCCAACCTAAACCTTTGGCCTTCACCAGCCAYGTTCTGGACACACTGCCTCCTTCCARCCAACTCCTTARGACTCCTTCCRTCYACCTCTGGGCCCTTTCTCTTTCCCTAARGTTCARGTTTWGCAAGCCGTACTTTAAACGTTTACCAACCACAAATTGGTGACTGTGCTAGTTTTATCCTAAAGTTAACTCTAATAACCAACCTTAACARTAATTATTAATTTCTGTTAATTTGAAAATAAATAATGAAATAAATTAATAGCGAACAGACTTATCTCGCGGCAGSGTCTCGCATCTCTGTGGTTCTTTTCGGAAGCGTCATCTCTGTGGTTCTTTTCGGAAGCGTGCCTCTGATTGCAAAGGAGGAACTTGGACAAAGTCCACAGTCTACGAACGAGTTTGGGACTTCAGTAGCTGAAGAGTACCATAACGTGACCACTACCTAGGAACTAATTTGGGACGTCAGTAGTAGTTGAAGAGTACCATAACGTGAGCAGTAGTATTTGGATTTTCATGGGGTATACTTAAATATATCTCGGAAGGTGGTTTATGGTATTGATCTTAACAGTTTTTAGCTCAATTAGAAAGACGTCATAATCACCATGAGATTGGAATTGAATATATTTAAAACTAGCACAGCCACTCAAAATCAGCACAGCCACTCAAAATCGTGGCTGATGAATGCCGAAAGATGATGCCAAAGTTTCCTCCAGCAGATTAATGGCCGGAACCTTAAACACCCTTTATAGGTTATAATAAGCTTTTGATTATCTGCTTTGAATCCGCAGCAATGGCCTTCCCCACCACACTGTTATAGTCTTCCACCCTTGGCCATAAACTTACAGACAAGGACAATCAGAAAATGAAACGCACAGTCAGAAAATGAAACACACAACCAAAAAATGAGCGTCTACAGCTCAGCAAATCCAAACATGATAATCCCAATGTTTAATCATTTATACGTGACAATCATATAGTTCTACAATAATTTCTTAATATGATTAGGTAAATGTTAAAAAATAAACAGGTTAACGGATGCATTCTAAAATACAAGGAAGTTATGAAAAGGAAATCACATTCATTGATTTGGGAGGACGACTAAGAATATGCCTTCATCTTCAATTGTTAACCATCAAATTAGAATTTTAAATTAAAAGGTGATTAATTATGCTCATTGTGCTTTTGGATAAAGTTGAATATTCTTTTTTCCCTAATAATCACAAAGCGGTCAGACGAGAACCATAATGCTCGGTAAATCTAAATTGCTCATTGCCAAAAAAAACTATAAATAATAAACCTATAAATTGTAAACATGAACGGTAAATCTAAATTGCTCATTGCCAAAAAACTATAAATAATAAACCTATAAATTGTAAACATGATCGGTAAATCTAAATTGCTCATTGCCAAAAAACTATAAATAATAAACCTAAATCAGAAAAATAAATAGTAAACAAACCTAAATCAAATAGTAAATCGACATTCTCTTTCCTTTACTGTGCCTCAATGCGTTTGTAATCCCTTGCTTGAGCTCCAATGCTTCGACTCCCTGGGCAACCCTTGCTTGTGCTCCATTGCTGGGAGTCCCTGAGTGATCCCTGTACAATAACACTCTATGGTAAATATGAAACGCCCACGAGTGAAATGCATGCGATCCCTCCCTGTACAATAACACTCTATCTTAAATATGAAAATCCCACCAGTGAAATGCATGCGATCCTGTACAATATCGCACTCTATGGTAAATATGAAACGCCCACCAGTAAAATGCTAGCTCCATACATAAAAGAAAAAAATATCTAAGCTATTCAATCGTGTCAAAACATTACTCTAATCGCATACTTCATTGTTAATCATATAAACTTGGCAATCAATGGTGCAACACACTAATTTTTTTAATGGTAAATATGAAAAAATAAACAAATAAACGTTAATATTTCAAATTATACCAAGAATATTTACTCAAAATTAAATCCTATCCATAAAAAAACGAATTAAAAATAAAAAAAATGTATTAAAAGTACCCATTTCCATTAGGTGTACCCTATCGGCGTATATATGCATTGTCACTTCTCTCGTTGCTGGATGCTTTCTCACGAAACGTTATTTCGATAGAAATTTCGTTCCTCTGCACAGCGTTGGTGGGGAGATTTCAAATATCAATATCCGTTGTTCGTTTCTGGATGCTTTCCCACGAAACGTTATTTCGATAGAAATTTCGCTGCTCCTGCACAGCGATGATGGTGGGAGATTTCAAATATGGGTGAGTTATTCAGTAGATAAAATCAGATCAAGTTTGAGTGGACGCACAAAACCTGTAAAAATTTTGTTAATATCAAATTTTTGGATTTTTGAAAAATAAATTTTATGATCAAATAATAAATGAGTGTAACGAAAAATAAATTTTATGATCAAATAACAAATGACTGTAACCACAAAACTAGTTAAATTTTTTGTTAATATAAATTATTTTGATTTTTGAAAAATGGATTTTATGATCAAATAATAATAATAACTGAAATACTAAAGTTTATTAAAAATATTTTATAAATATATTTTATTTTTAAATATTTTTAAAAAGAATTATATTTGAGTTATATTTTATTAAAAGTCATTATAATAATATATTCTTTAGTAGCTCAACAAAATTTATTTTTGGGTGGGGAAGATAATAATCATACTTTTCAATCACCCAAGTTAAATTTAATTGACTTAATCATACCTCCCAACGACCTAAACTAAACTCAATTGACTTATTAAATCTATATTTAAGATTGATTTACAATGATTAGTATTGACAAATATGCATTAAATGACAAGGAGTTTCAAGTAAGAAATTATGTTTTTATGTGGGACAACAAGTTAACCAAAAGGAATATAACTAGCTAAATGTAGTTTAGAATCATATCAAGTTTGTTGTGAGTAATATGAACACAAAGAAAAAAAACCCTAGTCTAATTGTTTAATTAGACATAGATAATAATGAAAAGTAAAGTCAAGCAAAGAGAAAGTACATTTTATCTATTAATGCCCCCCCCCCAAGTAGAATACCAAGCTCTAGATTGTCAAAGAATGTAAGACAAATAATAACAACATTACAATCCAACTTAGGTCGTCTTGGTAAAATTTGTATGGTTAAGTCCATGGTGGGAAAATTTGTATGGTTAACTCTAAATAAGGAAAACTAGGCTCATGATGGCTTGAAGGAGACCCTTTCTTTGGGAGGGGTGAAGCCATAGAGGTAGATAACACTTTTTAGTCAAATGTGGCCATGAAAATTTGACATTTTATATAAATTTTTAAATTGAATCTTTCACAACCCATAGAAAACCTTGTGATTTGTGGCATGTAGTAAAAAAATTGTAGGGAATTGTGTTGTCTAACTAGATTTTTTTCAAAAATAATTAATGTCATTTATTGTGTCAATTATGTATTTATTTACATTCTTATCATTGCAAATATTAATAAAAGTTAACAAAGTGAGTTTTTTTTTTTCCCCTAGTGAACTAATTCAATGTTCAATATATAATTTTCAAAAACAAAATATACAATAGAATCTACAAAAGATATAGTAGATCCTATATGACAACAACTTCTACATAATGCATTAGGTCTACACATAACATAGTAGATCCTATGTGAATATAATCTACTTCCCATTTTTTTTTCCTATACGAGTACAATCTACACAAAATGTAGTACTCTTTTATTATCTTTCAAATAGATTGCTTGATATTTGAATCACATTTTATACACCTTTGTATTTCACTAAACTTTGTTCATATTGTTTATATAAATTGAAAAACCAAAAAAATCCTTTTTGAAGAGGAGGAGGCATATCTTTTATAATTTTTGTTTGTGTAACTTTTATAATATTTTTCTAAATGACTTTGAAATAATGGAAAAATATTTGAAATACAAATTTTAAAAGAGAAGAAAATTAAAAAGTAATATGAAATAGAAATTAAAATGATATGTCATACATACATATAGGATCCACTTAGGAGGGTTTCACTACCTACAAAAAAATTATGCAACAAGGGGACTCAATTTGATTTTAAACCCTTTATCTAGCAATTTAGTTTCATTCTAGAGCTTATCTAGGATCTTCAAAATACCTCAATTTAGGGTTAATGAAACCCTTTATTATGGATTATCGAGTTAAAGGCTTTCACTATGAAAAGAAAAAACAATAAAAAACTAAATATAAACTTATATATTCCAATAATTATAAAAAATTGAATTTGAGATTACAAATATAAGTTTCGCATTTAAAAAGGTAAAAGTAGAAAGGATTGGGGATTCTATCACCAATTCTATCTTAAAAATCGATGAATAAATTCTTTATAAACCACCCACAAAGTATATGACAATAAAGTTAATTCAATAATTATCAAGAAACCAAATATAAACCTACACATCATTGATAATAATATATGTTCAAATCAAAATGTTAAGAGCACGAAAAATGCCTAAAGTTAGTTCATTTTAAAACGTTAAAAAAAGAAGTATGGTTGAGTGTAACCCAAATTCTATATTAAAATCCTACCAATAAAGTATTTAGGTTGATTATCTATTGTATGTATCACAAAAAAACATTCATAAATTTATTTTAAAAAGGACCTAGATCGAGCTCTATAGCTCGATAAAGGGTTTGCTTGTCCCAATCTAACACCTGGATCGAGGGTTTTCCACATCCCTCAAGAATCCTCAATTGAGGGCTTTCCATGCCCGTTAAGAACCCTTGATCGAGGGATTCCCATGCCTATCAATAATCCTTGATTGAGTGATTTCCATGCCCATCAAGAACCCTCGATCAAGGGTCTATTTAACCAATTGATGAAGATATTAATTAAAACTACCTTAATTGAGGGTATGAAAAAACAATTTTCCATAGTCTTCCTTGCTAAAAGTGATACTCAACTTCATGGATTCACCCAAGGGTCGTTTATCTCCTTGTGTGCTCCAACTCCAAGATCTTATAGGACGAGGAAATCTTTATTTGTAGTGAAAATAGTGGAAGCTAACTAGTATGCAAGAAACTCTCAATGGTGGAGGAACACAAATTATGGCTTCAAGTCTGTCTAAAGAATTTTGAGTAGCATAACCTTACTCTTATTCTCTCTATACAAAATGCAATCCATGTGGATAATGAAACCCTCCTTTGTATGTACTTTCCATGTGAACTCTCTCCATCCATTAATGAGAATTCATAAGTTTAGTGGATATCATGGAAGATAAAAGTCAACGGTATTGATGAATATGGAGGGTTTGATAAGGTCCACACATACTCAGTACACAGTCTAAATAAGCACACGTGAAATTATGAGTCATTTTTTCATCTAGGAATGGTTGTGTACAAATCAAGGGATTTATAGCATGACACACATAGAAAATGGAGAAAAAAATGTGTTCCTTAAGAAATGTTTAATTGATGGTTTGACTTAGCTATGTAAAGTGTGATAAGCTCATGTGATGAGGATGTGGGGTGCATAATATAGGTTATGACTAAGATAGTGATGTATCCAAGTAAATCTACTCAAACTATATAAGTGAGAAAAATCACTTCGATAAAAATTCCCCCCTAATGTGTGAAGTTAGGAGCAGCTAATATAGTCAAAAGTCATCACAATTTCTTACCTAAATAATGGCATGGACTAAATATGGAGCAGAGAATTCAAAGAGAGGGAGGACCACCCATGGATGACTTAGGAGAACCACCTAAAAAACAAGAACCATGAGGTAATGTGTATACATGACCTTAATATTAACAAGGTGACAATTCTAATGTTTGTAAAACTTTCATTGTACAATAAAATATGGGATCATGGAACCATCGGGCTAGATCAATAGTACACAAGAATAATCAACACCAAATCTGTCCTAAACTAATGTGAGGGAGAATCGGTTCCTTGCCAGTGGTGATAAGAACAAAAGCCCTATCAAACAACAAAAGGGCCCTACAATCTAGAAAGACATCACTACATGAAAGTTAAAACAAGAGGCTCAAAAACTATTGAATAGAGCCATACACATACCAATATCTACAACCAGAGTTAGAAAAAAGTGATAAAACACTAGAAAGAACACATAGAAAGCTACCTAAAGGGCGGTTTCCACCTAGACTCTCAAAAAGGACTAGAAGAGGCTTACATGTTTAGTGTCTTCAATGGGAACTAGAACACTAAGACCATTAATGTGTATGATTCTCAATGGTGAGATAAGGATTTGAAGTCTATCATTTGATGAACATCCAAGTTAAGGAGCCATGATGACCCCCCGTGCTTGGTTTAAGCTGACCCACCAAACCACCAATGATGCAAATGGGGCCAATGTACACAAAGCCTCTAAACCAAGCTGCTGGAATGAATGTGCTGGTATAAAAAGGGGAAGGTTAAATAGAATCAAGGTATAAGGGAATTCCTAGAAGCCAAGATGAGATGTAGCATATCATGTAGTGTTAGGATCACACCCTAAATCCCCTAGCTCGTGGAATATATTGTTATGTAATGTATTATGGGCCATCTTTATTAAATAATTCCCCATGAGGTAGTAGAGTGTGAAATACACAAATGTATGTGGCCTCATTAAAAAGGTCCACTAGTTAGTGGTTGAGACCTCATTAATGTAATTCCATTAGGTGGTTAGGGTTTTTGGTCAATTAGAAACTATACATAGTAGTATAACCTATGTAATTATTTGTCAAGTGAATATTATTATATTTTTATGTCTACTCATTTTAAAGGTTTTCCCCTCAAAGAGGCAAGTGAACATTGCGCGTAACTCCAAATATCAATAAAAGTTTGCTTACTATGTTATTTTCCGATTGTAGTTCTTTTATTTTATTTCCTCAATTATATTTTCATCTATCTTACTTTGTTTAATTTCTTTATGTAGCTATGTTTTGTCTATTTTACTTTGAATATTCTATATTTTACTTTCAACTAAGAGAGAACACCACAAGTGGTATTAGAGCACTTTCCTATGCCAAAACATGTTTGAAATTTTAGAGGACTTTTTTCAAATGATAGAAATAGGTTCTTACATATTCAAATAACATAGAGATATATCATTTAGTGGGAAAACCTAAAGCTCGGGAAGAAGACAAGAAGCGTCACCTTATTGGACACCCTTGTAATTCCCATTGGTATCGCTTTTAGTAGTACCACATTAGACAACATTTATATATATGGAATTGTCTTCCATGAACCTTCAAGTATATCAGAAGCCCCCTACGTTCACTTGAAACCGATATGGCATAATATTGTTGGCCATCCTATTACTATAGTATGTCGAGAACAACACTTTAAGATATCACTCTCACATACCAAGGAATTGGGTACTACAACTAAGTGTATAATATATCCTCCTTAGTTGGTGTTATGAAATATTAGTTGACTATTATTGTTGGAAATCCTCTAGTATATTAGAAATCTATAGAATTTGACATTCCTCTAACAATAAGGTCCTACAAATCTGAGGCTCTTCCTATGAACCCAAGCTTCTGCAACATAGGAAACAAAAATCCTACACATTTCTCAATATCAGGAATTTGGGAATTTCATTAGTGCGGTAATACACAACAAGGAGTAACACTCCCTCTATATTGAAAAGAAAAAAAAGAGCGGAGTCCACAAACACCATTGTAGGAGACCTAGATAAACAAAATATTTGTGCAAATTTGATCATTGTGGTGTCACTCTACAACACCTAAAAAACTTTGTGGACCTTTTAGAACCATTCCTTGTGTCCCATCTTAACAAATTCCTCTTGGGACAATAATAGTTTTGGGTTAATTCTTGGATAAACTCTTTGGTGGACCCCATGGAACCATTCCAAACACCCAAAACATGTCAACCATGGAAAAAGTACAAAATATGTTGGATTTTCTCATCAAATGCCTTCCCTCACTTCACAAGTCAGCCTTTGTGTTGATAAAATTTTGAAGTTGAAGGCGAAGGCTGAGGAAGGTGACAAATAATTTGGTGAAGCCTACCATAAGGGTAAGAAAATTGACGAAGAAGGTCTCATTCATAATTTCTCATTTTTTTTTATCATTATAATAATATGATGCCCCACTTTCATAAAGTTGATTTGAATAAGTTTGATGGGTCAGATCCAACTAGTAGGGTTGATAGCATGGAACACTACTTTTCACTTGAGTCTATAGAATATGATGCTCTATTTAGATATGGAATGTTGATATTGATGGAAATGGCATAAGCAAGTGTATCCAAGGATCACTGCATGGAGGTAGTTTTTGAAAATAGTGTTTACTCGATTCTTTAGAGATACCAACTTTTTGGACCAAGTTGACAAATTGATCTATATTGGCATAGTGGTAGAATATATTTAATCTTTTGAAAAATTGGTTGTTAGAAGAAAAAATTTAATTGATGATTCTTTTAGGAAATTCTTTATCAATGGTCTTAAGGAGGGAATTAGAGCCCATGTAGACATGAACTACTTTGCTACTTGGTCATAATCTACTAATATTTCTCATCATGCGCAATTTATATCCTACGATCAATAAAAAAAAAACATATTTCCTTCACGTCATTGCCTAAATATAGTCTCTCTTGAACAACCTTCCCCAACCCTCAAGGTCCACAAGTTGACATGGGTAGAAATGGTGGAACATCAAGTCAATGGTATTTTCTATAATTGTGATGAAAAATATTCTCCATGGCATAAATTTAAGGAAAAAAAGGTATTTATGGCCATTCCTTAGGACAACTATTTTCTACACTCATAATAGTCATTATAAGTTTTTGGTGGTTCCCTTTGGTATTTGCAATGCAACTTCCTCCTTTCAGAGCCTCATTAACCAGATATTTAAGCACCTTCTATGTCATTGTTTCTTAGTCTTCTTTGATGACATATTATTTTATATAAAAACTTCAGTGGCACTTGTGGATTAGGTCTTACAAAGCCTCCATAATCAACAATAATTTCTCAAGCATTCTATATGTGCTCTTGGTGCTTTAGAAATTTAATATTGGGACATATGATTAGTTGGGAGGGTGTGTGTGTTGATTCTAAAAAACTAAGCAAATTAAATATTGGATTCATTCCAAGACCCTCAAAATCTTACATTTATTTCTTTCCCTCATACATTACTACTATAAGTCTGTCCAAAACTATGGTAAAATGTCCACTCCTCTCACTACCCTACCCAAGAATAATTCCCTCACCTAGAATTAGGAGTCTAATCATGCCTTCACTACAAATATAACACCTTATAGCGGAGTATTTTATGGAAAACCCCTGAAAATTGTATCCCTTGTATTTTTATAGTGAAGGTGTTTAACAAAGGAGGGTCTGCAGAGGTTTTAACACTAGTGCGCCTAAGTAGTAAACCAACCACACTGGTTCTCTTACAAAACATAATGCCACAGTGCACCTAAGTCAATTGACCACACCAATTCTCTTATAAAACATTACACCCCAATGCTTAACAAATAAATCACACTTATAATCGCTATTAATGTAAAATATTAAAATATCATTTTTTATTTTATAGAAAATAGCATGCATCATGATGATCCCAAATAACAAATTGCATCGGTGCCCATATAAAGATTGGATCAAAGCATCTTAGAACAATTGATTATTAAACAAAAGAATTAATTTAAAAACGATAAACCTTCCACGGTGCACTTAGGAAACCATAAACACCCAGTGCGTTCCTTTAAAAAGAATGCACCAATGCATCTTACAGTCGGGCACACTGCTAAAGGGTAAAATAAAATAAAAATACCAAAATGAAAAACTAAGTTAAAAAAAAACAACGCACTCATTTATCATCAATGCATTGAAATGTCTAGCGAAAAAAAGATTGGGAATTTTATATTTTCAAAATGTATGTGTTTATTAATGAAAATCCTAATCATTATTTTATTATTTTGGAGACAAATGGAGGGGATGTTTGTGCAAGAGATAATTACGAGGAAATTCTTTGGAGTGGTTGTATTTTTTTGAAGAGCCAAATTTACATGACAAATTTTGGGTATGTGATTTTATTATATTCATCATCTCAATATTTCCCATATTTGATTCAAACAAATTTTAGTACATTATCAAAAAAATAAAAGGGTTTCATAGTTATATTTTGTATTGGAAACCCTAGCTTCCTTCTTGATTCTCTTCATTTTCCTCTCTATATTTCACAATCAGATTTTTTTTAAGTAATAGATTAATACATAATTTCTTTACTTGTATATGGGGCATTTGGTATCAATTGTTAAATATGCTTCAACAATTTATGGTGCACACTGTAAAGGAATAGTGCACTGGTGCACATGTTCATTTCAATAGCAGCATGGATTTTAAAATAAAGATAACCTTGTTTTTAATATCAAAAGCATCGCATTTTAATTTTGTTAACATGTTTGGAAATGCACAATAAACACTAATAATGCACTAGTGCCTCTATTAATTTATAGTGCACTGGTGTGTACACATATGATTAATGCATTGGTGCGTATACATATTATTAATGCATCGATGTGTACTATTATACTATACACACCAAAATCTTATTTTGTAAAAACAATATCTCAATTTTTATATTTGATGATTCTTTTTTTTTTTTTAATAGAATATGGAGGATCAAAGTTCAAGGAAAACAATTTCTCATCCCAATAAGATAACAAGGAAATTTACTTAAGTTGTATTAAAAATTTAATATATATTGAATTATTTCTAGGTTTATATTAATGATATGTATTAGTTAAGGAATGTCATGAAAATTCCAAGGGAGAAACAAGGAAAAACATATTACATACTAGTGAGGATGTCCAAATAAGTGTACAAGGAGATGGTAAAATAAATGAACATAATTTCATTACAGGAGGGTCCATCACAACAATAACAACATGCATAAATGGTATGTAATCATTCATTTATTATTTTATGTACATTGGATTGAAAATTTTTTGAGTACTTACCTTTTGAGTCTTACATAAAATTTTATAATTTTTATGATATTTATATTTAAATAAGTTATTTACACTCATCCATGGATGTCTTCTAATAGGTTCTAGCATTAAAGAAGAGATAACCGAAGAATTGATAGACATTCGATAAGTATGGGTTGTGATATATGTTGAAGTATCAAGGTTTATTTGAACAATTTGTAAGTAACTCTGTTGTTTAACTTCCCTTGTTTTATAATTAATGGAACAATAAAGAACCTTTATATTAATTATATTGATTGTGCTTTGTCATGGCATATTGAATAAGAAATAAACAAAGTATGGAGTGCATCCAATAGAAGAGATTGTGAGAGACAACATGCAACATGGCTTAGAAATAATGTCCATTGACGAAATAGTCCTTACTATGGTATTTTTATTTATTTATGCAATCATGTAT
>SNQJ01S0122880.1:10290-25541 GCA_010110895.2 Picea sitchensis | reverse complement strand
GATAGGTGGAGATATAATGAGAGGTGGTGAGTGAGATGGACAGAGAGAGGGATGGGGTAGAGAGAGAGGTAAAGAGAGAGAGGGGGGAGAGTAAGGGATAGAGAGAGAGAGAGAGGGGAAAATAAGTTGAAAGGGAGAGAGGTGAAAAGTGGGGGAAGAGATCGAGCTATGAGTAAGAGGGAGATAAAGAGAGAGGGGTATAGTAATGTAGGAGCATCTCAAGCCATCAAATAAATCAAAGCGGAGGATATATGGAAACACACCAGTTTACATTTTGAGAACGTTTTGAATTTGAATCGATAAAACATTAATGTAATATGTCGGAGGATATTTTTGAGTTTATGGTTTGGGGATTGTAACGCAGATCATGAGAGGTTGCTCTCATGAGAGGTTGCAGATCATTGTAATAAATGTAAAGTAGTTGTAGAGATTTTAATTTGACTATATAGTTAGAGCTATAGGAGGGAAAACTCTAAAAAGATCCCTCGTATGTATTGGATTGTAAGATTATTCTCATTGTAAGAGCTGTAGAGAAAGAGAATAGGAGAACAAAGAATAAGATATATTGTAGAATATTGTATAAGAAAATAGTTGATGCTATAGAACCCATGTACAGATGAACTTGGACTAATATAAGAAATCTTGATCCAATTTCATGGTGTATTGATGGTTACTGTTTACATCTATTGAATGATAGGTTTATAGTTTGCTTATATGCTATGCTATGCATTTGTTTCAATCCTTTGTGTATGTATGATTTCATGTTGAATGTATGAAGTCTTTGAGAGGGAGAGTATGAGTTTCAATTGTTTCTCACCCTAAGAATTCCTGCAAGGAGTGTAGCGAAGGTCCAAAAGGAGTGTGTTGACAAGATTCTGAGTTTTAACTTAGAAATGCTCAGGAGAGATATCGGTGTTCTCATACCAGCAGAAGTGAAAGTGTAGCACAGAGTTGTGCAAGGAGTGCACAGGGAGGTTGAAGTCTTATAATTTTCCAACCCAAGCAAGTGGTTAAAGGATTTATGTTGCAGGGAGTACGAAGAAGAGGAAGACGTCAGATACACAATGATTATCATGAAGGTCGCAAGGAGTGTGTGTAGGATTCCCTAGAATCCTCTAGTTTGCAGCAAGAACCAAGCTCAGGAGGGATAGACACTTCGAAGAGTTCAAAGGAAGACGAGGGTTGAAATCACCTTGCAGAATGAAGCTCAGGAGAAAAGACACCAAGCTATTTGGCCAGGAGTTATCAAGAAATTGAACGGACGGTTGAAGTTTCTCGGAGGGAGAACTATTGATTTTTCGTGGAACGTTGGATCTCAGAGATCAACATAAGGATTAACAAGAGAGTACTTAAGCATTCATAATATCTATATCAATGAGAGTCATTGATATAGTGCCTTGAATTTCAGCATTTCAGAATTCGAAAGTGTGGAGAGAGTTGTGAGTTGGAGTCAAGAGACGCAAAATCATTTTTTGTGAAACCCTAACAGGATCTGGACCGTCATCTCATAGAATATTTGGACCATCGATTTGCAACAAAGAATTCGTGAGTTCGGACTTCGGGGAAAAGGAGGAGCGTCACATCATGAACTCACGAGTCACGAAATCCCGATACGCTCGGAGGTGGACCCCAGGATGTGATTGAGGTCATATGATTGAAGCATAAAGGAGGGGTTAAAGATCCGTTAGCCCATTTTCGGGGTTGTCAGGGTCCTATAATCATAGGTAACTCAATGCTTCAACTGTTGATTTGGTGTTTCTCCCATGATGAATACATCTGGATCAGTTGATTCCATTTCCCCCTCCACCCATTTTGCCCAACCCTTCATCACCATGTTGCATCCTTCATCCACCGCTGCACTTTTAAGTCCCTCACCCTTCATTTCTTCACCCGTTCGCCAATTTTATCCCTGCGTGAATAAACAAACTTAGGATAAAAAAAAAATTAGGTTAATAATAAATGATTAGTGACAGTTTTTAACATTAATTAGTGTAATAAAGTAATATTATTTAAATTTAGTATAGTTAGATTTATGTTAGACTAATTAGTAATAAATAAATTATTAATTAATTAATTAATAATTAAATAATTAAGTTGGCTTGTTAATAATTAGGTTAGTTTATTAATATAAACATTAATAGAAAAACAAAACAATATAATAATACATAAACAACAAACAATGAAATAAAAATATAAAACAAAATTATCAAACATATACATTAAAAACAAATATTAAAATAAAACTAAACATTGAATAAAACATAAAATAAGATATAAACATGTATTAAAAACATAATACATATATTATTAAATAAAACAAATAATAAAAACACATTAAACAAAAAGAAAAAAATCAGAAAACCAATTTAAAACAAAACAAATTAAAAAAAATAAACTATATCCTATGTCTACCCAACACATGCAACCCATACAGCCCGGACCCCACCCTCTCACGTGCCATCAACTCTAGGGAGTCCGAGTTTGTGGTATTCGGAGGGATAGGTGTCACCTCCTGGTGAAATCAGACTCCCCCTCCCAATACCACTTGCCAGCTCAGGAGGTCCGACCAAAACCACTCTCCCCTACAAAACCGCTCACCCAAAAAACTCAAAATTGCCATTTCGTCAGTTTCAACCAGTCAACCTCCGAGAAGGATTTCCTGAAAATGGAAGTGAATTTTAAAACATCGAGAGAGATTTGTGTTCAAAACAGGCTAAATAAAAAAAACATCTTCTATTTTTTGCATAGGTGATACCAGTTGGGATAATCAAAGCCATCATTCAGCCTCATTTTTTTAGTTTTTCATTTTTCCTGTTTCAGTCTTGATTTTGCGAGAGCTGTTTCGGCAATATGGAGACAAAATTGGAAAAACAGAAAGAGCTATTTTCTACATACATACTCATAGAAAATAACCTCCTTCCTTTTTTTCACATGTTTCATCGTTGAAGAGAAACAAGTGTCTGAGTGGACCCCTTTTTTGCAGCAGTTCTGCCCATCTTTCATGCCACACAATTCCATATTTTTGGGGATTTGTGGCTATTTTTGGCCGAGGTGGTTGAATCCGACTTCCTAATATTGAGGGGTGATCTCTCCTATTTATTCATGTAGTTTTAATGTAAAATTGGTTGATCTATACGCGCAAGTAGGCTTGTAATCTATAAATTTTTTAAAATGACTTTTTCATAGGATTCTTGCGTGTCGACATTGGTGAAGTTTTTCTTTCCTCGTTGAATTTGTTCCTGCTTAGTTATCATTATTTTTCTTTCTCTGATTTTTAAAAGGAGGTTTAGCGCAGAATTTATCTCTGATACTGTGTGTCGAGATTTTAAAAATCTTAATGTTTTCTTGTGATATTACATTAATGAAATTCTTAAATGCTTTGTTATTGTGATTGATCATCCCCTCTTCCTCTGTTGTACACCACTTTACTTTAAAAGGATCCAACGTTTGCATTAACGCACCCTGTGGAAAATACCTTATAGATCTGCGTTTGATTTCAAACTTGTCACAGACCCCATAGCCCAATGGAAGCATAAGCATACTTCAGCCATTTTTATCAAAAATAAAACAATAAACTCTGCACCTCATAACTAGCCTAAGATCCATGTTCAAACAAATCTAAATCTGACAGAGAGATCCCTCTCTGAGTCTTGGATAGCTAGATCCAAGACTCAAAGTGGTTTTGATGTTTCCTTTGTGACTGCCTCCACAACCTTGGGAAAATTACAGAGTGCTAACATGATGGAGACCATACTGGGGAACTTTCTCCAGAAGTGCAGTTCAAGATCCAGATCTGGTCACTGATGGTGGAAAGTGACCAGACACAAGAAGATTGAGATCATTCACCTGACAACTCCAATCAAATCCAGACCAGTTCCAATTTGAAGACTCCACTGAAGGAAGAACCTGAATTATGACCAAACAGTCGAGAAAGATCAGGTACTCAAGCCCAAATTGCATTCAAGACATATTTGGTTTTATCTGTAATTATGTTCTATCTTATTCTAAACCTGATCAAAAGTACATTGCTGAAGATTACATTGACCACCTACTAATTGATGAGCCTCAAGAGACTAAGCCCCAAATTGTAGGTCATGTACCTACTCATACACTTGCAGAAATCCTAGTGAGACATGAGCCTCGTGCTTTATCTCCTGCCATTGTTGAAATTCTAGTTAGCTATAAGCCCCTTGCTTTACCTCCTATACCTGTGAAAATCCTAGACCGATACAAGCCTCTAGATTTGCCTCCTATTCTCCATGACCTCCCTTTCAATTACATCAATAATCTGCTCAGGTTTGCTGGAGAAAATGTGAATATCACTGCTAGAAAGCATATCCAAAGTATTGAGGATTTTCTTGATTTGTTTGAGGTAGACGATGATGATGTTTGCATCAGAATGTTTTCCCTATCATTGAAAGGTAAAGTAAAAAATTGGTTTAAGAATCTTCCAACTACGAGTATTAGCAATTTTCACCAGTTTGCAAACAATTTCCTAGATCGATGGGTGATCATGGGAAATGTCTTTGTCATCAAAGAAGAGCATGACCATTTGAAAAGACATCCAGGGGAGACAGTACATCAATTTTTAGCAAGGTTCAATAAGAAATATCATGTAATGACTGTTGACATAAAGCCACCCCCAGGGTCAACTCACTTGCATTACCCAGATTCCTTCGATCTTGAGATGACATTCCAATTAAGAGAAAGGAACATTGCAAGCCTTGAAGAAATGAAAAATATTGCAGTTGATGTGGAAGCTACATTTTTGAACAAAAGGTCCAAGCTAAGGGAAGAAGAGAAAGATACAACAAAAAATGAACGGATGACATCTTCAGAAGTGAAACTAGATGTTTTGGCAAACACTGTAAGAGAGATGATGCAAAAGATTAGTAGGAAATAGGAACTTGTTGTTCAAAGACCTTATGTTCCATTAGTGCCAGAACAAACAAGGATCAATGTCCCCAAACACCTTGCAATCCAGCCTCAGTATTTTGAACCACCAAAGGAGTATTTCATGTATTCAATTCATAACGTAGTCAAAGATGAAGTTCCAACTCAGCTTGTTGAAGAGCCATCGGTTGATATGATGTGCATGTTTGATGACATTTCATTCATGGATGATCTACCCAAGCACAATCAATATGATGAGGATGATATCAAGATGGATTTTTCAGAGAAATTAACAACATATTGTTGGGAGGAAGAAGATCATTTGAAATCCCAACAAGATAGTCTATCTGTGCATAGCAATTATGATAGCAATGATCAAAGTGCAGAGAATATCAGAGTAAGTGGAAACACTTTACCCTTATGTTTCTCATCTTTTCAATTTCTAAAAAGAAACTCTAGGCAAGTTGTAATCATTGAAGATAGAAAACTGTCTGATGAGTTAGTAAAGGATGTCATTGATGACATTGGACCTGTTTTAGACCCAAAATCACAGTCACTAATTTCCCTTGAATTTCCAAGTCTAGATAGAAGTTCAAAGATCGAAAGAAGATTTGAATGAGTGGGATGTAATGATGTACCATTAGATTATAATTCATTTCAAATTTTGAAGGAGACTATTGAACAAATGCTAAAGTATAAACACAGAGGAAATCAAGAAGTTTCAGTGGGACCAACGTAACAGTCGTCTCAATTTCTACACAATCCAATATCTGATGTGTTGGATGATTTTTTTTTTCAAAGTCATTTTCCATCATCCAGATATGGGGTGAGAATTTTTTGTGATATCGACATGATCAACCAGTCAACTTCATTATCTTTTTCATCAAAAGTCTCATTACAAAACCCATCAGAACATTTGCAGCCATATCAGGATTTTTTTGAGGATCTAGATAGCATAGATACATTGCCAGGTCAGGTTGTTAAATTGAATGGATTTAAAAATCGAGGAACATGTCAGTTCTACCTTGATCCTATAGCTACCTATATGGAGAAATTTTTCACTCCAGAGCCCCAATATTTTTCTGGCATTAATTTTGTTCTTCAAGATTGTCAAGGTCTCTATTGTAAAGATCGGGATGGAAAGAATTTCATGATGCCTATGCAAGTTCTATTTCTATTACTAATTGAAAAAAATGAAAGGGAAGAGTCATTAGATCGGTTCCTTGACTTGTTGCACTAGCATTATTGTATCATTTAGAACAACAAAATTATCAGTAGTGTAGGGTAGGTAGTAGTTTTGAATAAGCTCAATCATTTGAGCATATTTTTCAGTATTGTATGGTTTCCAGCATAGTTTGCAGATGATGATGTCTAGCTCAGTGTTCAGTCAAATCTGAGCCAGTTCGAAGATTGTAGCTACAGTAACTCCATGGCCCAATGAATAAAGCATTGGTTTGCATGTTCAGAATTTAATGGTTCTTGACACCTCCTGAAAGAGCTGCCATCCCCAGGTGGAGCCTATGTTGGGGTCCTATAATCATAGGTAACTCGATTCGTCGGCTGTTGATTTGGCATTGCTCCCGTGATGAAGACATCCGGCTCATTTGATTCCATTTCCCCCTCCACCCATTTCACCCGATCCTTCATCACCTTCCTGCATCCTTCATCCATTGTTTCACTTTTAAGTCCCTCACCCTTCATCTCTTCACCCCTTCGCCAATTTTATCCTTGCATGAAAAAACAAACTTAGGATAAAAAAAACATTAGGTTAATAATAAATTATTAGTGACAGTTTTTAACATTAATTAATGTAATAAAGTAATATTAATTAAATTTAGTATAGTTAGATTTATGTTAGACTAATTAGTAATAAATTAATTATTAATTAACTAATTAATGATTAAATAATTAAGTTAGTTTGTTAATAATTAGGTTAGTTTATTAATATAAACATTAATAAAAAACAATATAATAATACATAAACAACAAATAATGAAATAAAAATCTAATTTTTTTTTATAAAACATATACATTAAAAACAAGTATTAAAATAAAACTAAACATTAAATAAAACATAAAATAAGATAAAACTAAATAAAACAAATAAAAAAACAAATAAAACTAAATTAACTAAATAAAACAAATAAAACATTAAATAAAACATAAAATAAGATAAAACTAAACATAAAACTTAATACATATATTAATAAATAAAACAAATAATAAAAACACATTAAACAAAAAGAAAAAAAGAAAAAACTAATTTAAAACAAAACAAAATAACAAAAATAAACTATATCCTAACTCTACTGAACACACGCATCCCGTACAACTCGGACCCCCCGCTCTCACATCCCATCAACTCCAGGGGGTTTGAGTTGGTAGTATTGGGAGGGATAGGTGTCACCTCTTGGTGAAATCAGAGCCCCCCTCCCAATATGACTTACCACCTCAGCCGTGTCTGACCAAAACCACTTTCCCCTACAAAACTGCTCACCCAAAAAACTCAAAACCACCGTTTCGTCAGTTTCGAGCAATCAACTTCCGGGAAGGATTTCCGAAAAATGGAAGAGAATTTTAAAAAACTGAGAGAGGGTTTTGTTTAGAACGGGATGAAGAACAAAATGCACTTCCAGTTTTTTCACATGTGCTACGAGTTGGGAGAATCGAAACCATATTTCAGCCTCATTGTTTCAGTTTTGCATTTTTCCTGTTTTAGTCCTGATTTTGCGGGAGCTGTTTCGACAAGATGGAGATGAATTTGGAGAAAATGAAAGAGTTTTTTTCACCATACAAACTAATAGACAATAAAACAATTCATTATTTGCACAGGTGTCACCATTGAGGAGAAACAAATGTCTGAGTGGACCCCTTTTTTGCAGCAGTTCTGCCCATCTTTCATGGCGGACAGTTCCAGATTTTTTGGGATTTGTGGCGATTTTTGGCCGAGGTGGTTGAATATGAATTCCTAAGATTGAGGGGTGATCTCTCCTATTTATTCATTAAATTTGAATGTAAAATTGGTTGATCTATACGCCCAAGTAAGCATGTAATTTGTAAATTTTGAAGAGAGCCACCAGAAATAAAAGGACTTTTTCACAACATTCTTGTGTGTCGACATTAGTGAAGTTTTTATTTACTCGTTGAATGTGTTCCTTCTCAATTATCATTATGTTTTATTTCTCTGATTTTTAAAAGGAGGTTTAGCACAGAATTTATCTCTGATACTCTGTGTCAAGCTTTTAAAAATCTTAATGTTTTCTT
The DNA here is from genome assembly GCA_010110895.2 of Picea sitchensis. Lineage (NCBI taxonomy): Eukaryota > Viridiplantae > Streptophyta > Pinopsida > Pinales > Pinaceae > Picea > Picea sitchensis. Next base: position 17,384 of record SNQJ01S0122880.1, on the reverse strand, counting down.
TCGATATTACAATGATGAAATTCTTAAATGATTTGTTATTGTGACTGATCATCCCCTCTGCCTATTTTGTACACCACTTTACTTTAAAAGGACCCAACATTTTCATTAACTCTCCTTATGGAAAATACCTTATAGATCTGTGTTTGATTTCAAAATTTTCACAGACCCCCTAGCCCAATGGAAGCGTAAGCATACTTTAGCCATTTTTATCAAAAATTAAACAATAAACTCTGCACCTCATAACTAGCCTAAGATCCATGTTCAAACAAATCTAAATCTCACAGAGAAATCCCTCTATGAGTCTTGGAGGGATAGATCCAAGACTCGAAGTGGTTTTGATGTTGCCTCTATGACTGTCTCCACATCCTTGGGAAAATTACAGAGTGATAACATGGGTTTCGGGAGTCAAGGGATTCAGAAGGACTCAAAACAGGGATCACGAAGTCACGAAATGCGAAATACCTTTTCAGGTTAAGTCAGTGGTCATGCCAGTGGTCACGTGGGTGGAGGTTTGTGCCTTGTGCTTGTTTGCGTTGGTGTAAACCCTAAAAGGACCTATGGTTATATCTGTGAAGGTGCTTGTGGGACCTAAAGAGTGATTTCGGCTCAAGGGAGATTTAGAACGATCATTAGACCAGGAGGTCACGCAGAACCTGTTGAGGTAGGGGTGTTACATCCGGTGGTATCATAGCTTACAATCATTGTTTTCTGTAACAAAGGGAGACATAAGGCAAGTTGTGATTTTAATTATGTGTGGAACATATTTAAACAATGTCGCCCAGAAGACGTCAAGAGATACCCATGCCCGATCTAGTCATGGAAAGGGAAATGAGAGAACTTTGTGCTCGATTGGATGTTATGGAGATATCACAAAGATAGACAATTGATACTAGAGATGTCACTGAATCCAAAAATGAGAATGAAACAAGACCCGAAGAAGAAGAAGTTGTAGCCGAAGATTTTGCAGACGAACGTCTATTCAAAGTTTTTGAAAGAATAGGGGCCAGAGAAAAAATGGACAGTCCGATGTATGAAGGCAACTTAGACGTTGAGGAGCTACTAGGTTGGTTTAGAGCTCTGGATAAATACCTCGACTATGAGGATATCGAAGAAGATAAGAAAGTTAAACATGTTGTCACTATACTGAAAGGCACACAACACTGTGGTGGGATGAACTATAGGCTGACAGGTGTTGGAAAGGAAAACAACGAATCAAAAGATGGGATAGGATGGTAGCAAATATGAAATCCAATTTTATACCCATAGATTACCAAATTAACCTATTTCGAAGAATGCAAAATTTGAGACAGAAGGGGATGACAGTGAATGAATACACTGACGAATTTTACAGAATCAACATCACGGCAAGTTGTCATGAGAGTGATGATAAAAAAGTCACTAGAAACATGAATGGCTTGACATATAAAATTCAATATGAGATGAGCATGGTGACAATTAAAAATGTAGAAGATGCTTATCAAATTGCTTCAAAGGCAGAAGTAAAATTGGCCTGAAAGCAAGGTCAAAGGGGCAGAGGTAGAAGTCAAAGAAGAGGCAAACAAATTTCCTAGGATAGAGTACAAAAGCCCAAGGATGAATAAAAGAAACCTCATAACCACCCAGAAAATGGAGGAAGCTCACAAGGAGGAAAGTATGTCAATAGGAACACTTTTCCTCGAGAAAGAGGAAGAGGAAGAGGCAACGGTGGTGAAATAAAGTGTTTTGTCTGTGGAAATATCAGACACAAATATTTTGAATGTCCTAATAGAAAAAGAGATGAGTGAGGTGAAGCTCACATTTTAGAAGCGCAAAGGAGAAATGTTGAGGTAGAAGATGCAGAAGGTGGAAGATCCTTAATGATGAGGAAAATTCTCTTGAAACCAGAGAAGGAGATAGAGAATCCAGTCCAGATAAAAAATTTCTTCAGAACTTCTTGCAAGACCAAGGATAGGGTATGAAAGGTAATAGTGAACAGTGGAAGTATAGATAATCTTGTATCCACGAAAATGGTGGAGAAGCTGGAATTGGAAACAGTTTCACATCCGATCCCATACAAGGTTTTGTGGTTGCAAAAAGGACATTAGGTAATAGTCACTAAACAATTTTTAGTTGAATTTAAGATAGGAGGATATAGAGATGATATTTTTTGTGATGTTATTCCCCTGGATGTCTATCATTTTTTTTTCGGTAGGCCGTGGCAATATGACATAAATGTTTCTCATGATGGAAGAAGGAACGCACAGACCTTGGAGAAGAATGGTAGGACGCATATGTTTCTCCCAATTGAAGACACGAAGGTGAAATAAGAGGCAAGCAATACTATACTTCTCATGAGTGGGAAGGAACTTTTGGATGAAGTCAAGAAAGAAGAAGACATGCAGTTTGATGTGGTGAGAAAACCTAGAGTCATCTTGACTAGTACTTCAATAGATGATCTACCTGAGGAAATTCAGGAAATGCTTGAGAAGTTCGTTGATATAGTGGTTGACGATTTACCTTGTTCATTGTCGCCCATCAGAAGTATAAGCCATCACATTGACCTTATACCAGGAGTGAGTTTACCAAACAAAGAAGCATATATATTGATGTCGCGGGAGAATGAAGAAGTTAAGAAGAAAGTCCAAGATTTGATGGACAAAGGGTTGATCAGAGAAATCATGAGTCCATGCATTGTTCTAATAATTTTAAGTCCAAAGAATGATGGTGGATGGAGAATGTGTACAGACTTGAGGGCTATAAACAAAATCACCATCAGATATAGATGTCCTTTACCGGGGATGGATGACTTGATAGATTGCTTGAGTGGAGCAAAGTTTTTTTCAAAAATTGATTTGAAAAGTGGATATCATCATATTAGGATGAGGTAAGGTGATGAATGGAAGACAACATTCAAGATGAATGAAGGGATGTATGAATGGATTGTCATGTCATTTGGTTTGACGAATGCGCCAAGTATTTTTATGAGATTGATGAACGAAGTCTTGAAAGATTTCATTGGAAAATTTGTAATAGTGTATCTTGATGATATATTGATCTTCAGTAAGACTGAGGATGAACATTTGAGACATTTAGCTCTAGTGATGAGGAGGTTGCAATAAGAGAAGTTGCTGATAAATTTGAGGAAGTCATATTTCATGAAGAAATAACTCATTTATTTGGGTTTTGTGATCTCTTCGAATGAGTTGAATATGGATCCTAAAATGGCAATAGCAATCAAAGAATGGTTGTCGTCGAGAAATATCTTTGAAGTCAAAAGATTCTGTGGACTAGCCGGTTTTTACAAGAAGTTCATTGTAAATTTTAGTGGAATTTCTGCACCAATGATGGAAACAGTCAAGAAAGACACAAATATTTTCATTGGACAGAGGAAGTAGAGAAAAGTTTCAAGTTGTTAAAGGAGAAGATAACTGGACAACCAGTTTTGGTTCTGTCAGATTTCAGTAAGACATTTCAAGTGAGATGTGACGTAAGTGGATTTGCGATTGGAGCAGTCTTAAGTCAAGACAATAGACCAGTTTCATACTTCAGTGAGAAGCAAAATGAGGCCAAGATGAAATATTCCACGTATGATAAAGATTTTTATGCAATCATACATGCGTTGATTTGTATAGCGACAACCATTCTTTACAATTCGTAACTAGATAGGAGAAAGAGAACCAGAAACATGCAAAATGGGTTGAACTTATGCAGAGATTTACTTGTTTTGTGTGAAGAACTTAGCTTTTGATCACCTTAAGGACATGTACAAGGATGATTCAGATTTCAAGGATTCTTATGAAGCGTGTGAAAATCCTTTTCTGAGAGACAAAATCCAATGGATTGAGTACTTAATCCAGGATGTATTATTATTCAAAGGAAATCAGTTGTGTATCCCGTGGAGTTCTATGAGAGAGAATCGTTTAAAGGAAAAACATAGTGAAGGATTGGATAGACATTTCAGCGATGATAAGACATTCACGCAACTGAACATCTTCTATTATTGGCCAGGGATGAGGATGGGTGTCAAGAAGTTTGTCAACAAATGTAGAATTTGCCAGCACATAAAGGGGAAAAGACAAAATACAAGATTGTATCAACCATTGACAGTACTAGAGAGGTCGTGGGACATGATAAGCATGGATTTTGTGTTAGGACTGTTGAGGAAATAGAGAGGTTGTGATTCCATATTCGTGGTAGTCGACAGATTTTCAAAAATGACACATTTTATTCCATGTCAGAAAACCAGTGATGCAACACACATTGAAAATATGTTTTTTAGAGTTGTTCGACTTCATGGTTTACCGAAGAGTATTGTTTCAGACAGGGATACCAATTTTTTTTTTTCATTTCTGGAGGACATTATGGAAGAAGCGGGGGACAAATTTATCTTTTATATCAGCATATCATCCTCATACAGATGGACAAAATGAGGTAGTAAATCTAAGTTTAGGTGACTTATTGAGGTGTTTGGTAACTGAACATCACAGTCAATGAGATCAGATTCTGCCACAAGCAGAATTTGCATATAATGACTCACCTAACCGGAGCACATGACAGAGCCCATTCCTTATAATATATGGAATTCAGCTGAGAGGAGTATCTGAGTTGAGAGACTTAGAGAAGAGTGACTTCAGAAGTGTTGGAGAAAAATATTTTGCAGCAAAGATGCAGGAGCTCCATAGTAATATTAAAGAGCATTTGTAGAATTCCAACCAGGAATATAAGAACAGAGTCGATCAACACAAAAGAGAGTTTCAGTTCAAAGTGGGAGATTTAGTCTTATTGCATCTAAGAAAATAAATATTCCCAAGGGGAACTTATAATAAATTGAAAATGAAAAAGATAGGGCCGTGTAAGATTTTACGAAAATTTGAGGCAAATTCTTATGAGATAGAATGGCCAGATGGTGTGGGGATATCACCCATATTCAATGTAGTAGATATGTATCCTTACAGAGCATATGAAGTGGATGAGGAAGAAAATAAAAAATAAGTTTAGTGGGTCAAACAATTGCCTGTAGCTGAAAAGTCGCAGATGGAAAAGATCATTGATCAGAGAGTTAGCGAGAAAACCCAGAGAAAGACATATTTTGAGTATTTAGTGAAGTGTAAAGGACACCCAATTGAGGATGCCAGTTAGGAAAGAGAAGTGGAAATTCAAAAACATGGACAGACGGTGCAGGAGCTAATGAGGATTTCATGAATTTTTCAGCCATAGGAGTGTGATGCAGGAGCATCGCAAGACAACAAAGAAAGCAACGTGGAGGATGACTGGAAACACACCGGCACACATTTTGAGAACGTTTTCAATTTGAAAAGATAAAACATTAATGTAATATCTGGGAGGATATTTTTTCTTTTATGGTTTCGGGATTGTAACGCAGATCATGAGCGATTGCTCTCATATATTTTTTGGAGGCATCTATTGTAATAAATGTAAAGTAGTTGTAGAGATTTTAATTCGATTAGACAGTTAGAGCTATAGGAGGGAAAACTCTAGAAATCTCCCGCATATGTATTGGATTGTAAGATTATTCTCATTGTAAGAACTGCAGAGAAAGAGAGCTGTAGAGCAAGATAATAGGAGAATAGAGGAGAAGATAGATTGTAGAAGATTGTATAAGAAAATAGTTGATGCTATAGAACCCATGTACAGATTCACTTGGATTAATATAAGAAAGGTTGATCAAATTTCATGGTGTATTGATGGTTATTGTTCACATCTATTGAATGGTAGGTTTACAGTTTTCTTATATGCTCTGTTATGCATTTATTTCAATTCTTTGTGTATGTATGATTTCATGTTGAATGTATGAAATATTTGAGAGGGAGAGTATGAGTTTGAATTGTTTCTCACCATGAAAATTCTTGCAATGAGTGCAACGAAGGTCCACAAGGAGTGCATTGACAAGTTTCTAAGTTTTACCTCAAAAAATATCATGAGAGATACCATTGTTCTTATACCAGCAGAAGTGCAAGTGTAGCAAAAATTTGTGCAAGGACTCTACATGCAGGTTGAAGCCTTATACTTTTCCAATCCAAGCGAGTGGTTGAAGGATATCTGTTGCATGGAGTCTGAAGAAGAGGAATACGTCATATACACAACGATTATCATGAAGGCCGCAATGAGTGTGTGCATGGTTCCATAGAATCCTCGAGTTTGTAGCAATAACCAAGCTGAGGAGGGATAGATACTTCAAATATTTTGAAGGAAGATGAGGGTTGAAATCACCTCGCAGAATCAATCTCAGAAGAAAACACGCCAAGCTATTTCGCCAGGAGTTATCAATAAATTGAACGGACAATTGAAGTTTCTCGGAGGGAGAATTACCGATTTTTCGTGGAGCATTGGATCTCCCAGATCAGAGGGAGGGTTATTTAGAGAGAGTCCTTAAGCATTGGTAAGCTCAGGAGGGAGAATATCCATCAAGTCTAGATCAACAAGAGTCATTTATCTAGTGCTTGGAATTTCATCATTTCAGAATTCAGAAGTGTGGAGAGAGTTGTGACTTGGAGTCAAGAGACGTGAAATCCCGATTCGCGAAACCCCAACAAGATCTGGACCATCATCTCATAGAATATTTGGACTGTCGATCCATAGCAAAGAAGACACGATTTCAGACTTCATGGAAAAGGAGGAGCATTGCATCATGAACTCAAGAGTCACGAAATCCTGATGCACTCGGAGGTGGACCCCAAGACGTCACTGAGGCTATATGATTGAGGCATAAATGAGGGGTTAAAGATCTGTTACCCCATTTTTGGGGTTTTAGGAGTCAAAGGAGTCATAAAGACTCACAACATGTGGGAATAGATGGGGATATACAAAGAAATAGATGGAGTGAGGGAGCAAGGGGTAGAGGGGGGAGAGAGAGAGGGGGGAAGATAAAAAGTGAGTGAGAAACTGAGAAACTGAGAGAGAGGAGAATATGGAGTAATAGAGGGAGGGAGGGAGAGGTAGAGTGAGACAAGGGTATAGGGAGAGTAAGGGAGAAATATAAAGGGAGAGGGAGGGGGATAGAGGGGTATATGCAGGGGAGAGAGAAAGAGAGAGAGAGAATATGGGAAAGAGATATGGAGAGAGGGGGAGAAGGATGGGAAATATGGATAGAGAGA
>SNQJ01S0122880.1:0-10259 GCA_010110895.2 Picea sitchensis | reverse complement strand
AGAGGGGGCGGGTAGATAGATATGTTTCATGTTAAAAGCAATGCACATGCATTCCTATTCCTAATAAGGCATGAACATTCCTAAATCTCGCATTTTTTTTTATTTTAAATTTTTTTTAGGAACATGCATGCATTCTTGAACATGTGTGTCTCCGGAATGTGAACACGTTCCTGATAACATGTGTATGTGGATCATTGAGTGGATGTTCGGGGATGTGGATCCTGTCACATCAGGAATGTGTTCCTGTGAGTGTGCATTCTTTCTCACTCTGTTGCCACTTTATCATCCACCAACTTCGTGCACTCACCCTCAATTGTAATTAAGTGGTAGTTTATTTAGAACGAATTAAAAGATGATCTGAAAATGATATATTAGATGAAGGATAATTTATAAATATAGTCTCAAGGATAAGTGAGGGTGGAAATAGTGATTCACATGAGGGATCCACACAATTCATCAACATGGTTAGGAAGAAAGCGATTAGGAAAGTGTATACGATAACATTACTATGTGTTATGGTTCATACTATGTACAAGGTCATAATGACACCATAGTGGTTAATAATTAAGGTGTGTGAAGGGTTTTAAGTAGGTGAACGTAAAAATAATCAAAGGTAAATGTTCCCCATACCTGTTATTTTTCATGTTTTTAAATCAATTTTACCAGGGTAGTAAATACGTATATGAAATCCATAGAAATGTTATCCCACATAGTGGTAGGAGTGGGTAAGGGTTTTAAGTTTCATGTAATCTTTACATTCTCGCCTTTGTGTCATTGGAAAGTATCACATTTCCCCACAAAGATGTGGATGTCCCTCTTCATGCCTTCCCAAAAGAATTAATGGTTAATCATGTCATATGTTTTCTAAAACCTAGAATGACCCTTTCTTCGGGAGGAGTTCAATTTAGACAATACTTTGGATTTAAATGGGGTATCCAAAATTTTAAAAAAATATGTTATTTATAATGGAGCTCATCATCCTACCAAGTGTAACCTATATGTGCTTGTTGGTTGACTTGTCTCTAGTGGATCATGTGCATTATCTTGGCATCAACTAACCACTCTTGACATACTCCCTACAACCAATCAAGCACTAGGAGATATAATGGAAATAGAAACCCATTCGGATAATACTTCCTAGAAAGAGCATCAACCACAACATTTTCCTTTCCATTCTTGTAGATAATATCATAGTCATAGCCTATGATTATTGTGACCCTCTTTCGATACTCTAGGGATGATAGCCTCTATTGTAGGAAATATTTGAACTCGTGATGGGTATATTTTAATCTAAAAATTACACCCCAATAAGTAAGGGAGCCCCACATATCAACTACGTGAAAAATATCCAATTTCCTTCTCGTAGATGGATTTTCCCAAGTTTCTATCACATCATTACTTACTGTTGAAGGTAAGCAATCTCCCCTATTTCGTTAACATATATCCAATTTCTTTGACAAATGCATCACGTTCCAATTTTTTTTTTTTTATGGAAGTGGGCAAGTGTAAGGACTAGTATGGTACACATAACATCATTTAAATCTCGAAACCTCCACTGTGACTTCCGCTATTCATAAGAGAGGTTTTAGTGTAGGTTTTAATACATTTTCCATATAATTAAAAAACATTTTGTGAGCAAAGGTTTTAGTGGATTTTTTTTATTATCAACACTTGTGTTGATACAAATGCACCAGTGTGATATCGAGTATCATGAACCTATGTTTATGGATGCACCGGTGCATATTTTAATCATGTGCACAAAAATATTTTGAAACGATAAAAATATAATGGTATATTATGTCATTTAAAGGGAGAATTTTTTTTCACATTTTTTAGCACCGATGCATATAATTCATAAAAATGCACTATCTAGTGAGTTCAAAATAATATAGTGCATCGATGTGTATGCATTTTAATTAAATATTTTTTTAGAAAAAATTCAATTAATCATCTCAAAATCAAATATTTTTTATAATAATATACTTTTATATTTTTATTATTGTTTTTTGATATAATGATTTTACTAATACATTATCCATCAAATTACACCTCTTTTGTGTGTAAAAATGTAAATCATCCATATATTAATTAATTAGAAACCACAACGTTTTACAACATTTTACAATGCATTAAAATAATAAACCCATTTTATTATATATGAATAAGTGACTCATCGTCATGGAAAATGGGACAATGCAAAGGCCCACAATAATCAAAATGAAACCAATATGTATTTGTTACAATCATTGGTAACATGTCCTCATGCAATTGGGACAATATGTCGAGTACATTAAACAAAATCCTTGATTTTCAGAGACAATTATTCCAAAACATATGACTTGCAGTAAGATTCAATTATATTGATTTTCATTTCATAGCTCTTGAATTATTTCAATTGCTTGAGATGCGTTCATGACTCATTTCTTCATCACTTATAGGAGATATTATACTTTGGTTATTTAACCTAATGTTTTCTTGATAAACTTTTTTTTTATGTTCCACCTTTTCATGTTCCATGTACAAACATATAATTAAAGTGTAATAAATATATATATATATATAGTAGGATATACATGATTTCATAAATAAAAAAGAATACCATAGTAGTGACTATTTCGTCAATAGACATTCTTTCTAAGCCATGTTTCATGTCGTCTCTCACAATATCTTCTATTGAATGCACTCCATACTTTGTTTATTGCTTATTCAATACGGCATGACAAATCACAATCAATATAATTAATATAAAGTTTCTTTATTGTTCCATTAATTATAAAACAAGGGAGGTTAAACAACAGAGCTACTTACAAATTGTTCAATTAAACCTTAATACTTCAACATATATCACAACCCATACTTACCGAATGTCTATCAATTCTTCGATTATCTCTTATTTAATGTTAACACCTATTAGAAGACAGTCGTGGATGAGTGTAAATAACTTATTTAAATATGAATATCATAACAATTATAAAATTTTATGTAAGACTCAAGAGGTAAGTACTCAAAAAATTTGCAATCCAATGTACATAAAATAATAAATGAATGATTGCATACCATTTATGCATGTTGTTATTGTTGTGATGGACCCTCCTGTAATGAAATTATGTTCATTTATTTTACCATCTCCTTGTACACTTATTTGGACATCCTCACTAGTATGTAATATTGTTTTCCTTGTTTGTCCCTTGGAATTTTCATGACATTCCTTAACTAACACATATCATTAATATAAACCTACAAATAATTCAAATATATTAAATTTTTAATACAACTTAAATAAATTTCCCTGTTATCTTATTGGGATGAGCAATTGTTTTCCTTGAACTTCGATCCTCCATATTCTATTAAAAAAAAAAAAAGCATCATCAAATATAAAAATTCAGATTTTTTTTACAAAATAAGATTTTGGTGTGTATAGTAAAATAGTACACATCGATGCGTTAATAATATGTATACATTCCAATGCATTAATCATATGTGTACACACCAGTGCACTATAAATTAATAGAGGCACTAGTCTATTATTATTGTTTATTGTGCATTTCCAAACATGTTAACAAAATTAAAATGCAATGCGTTTGATATTAAAAACAAGGTTATCTTTATTTTAAAATCCACAGTGCTATTGACATGAACATGTGCACCAGTGCACTATTCCTTTACAGTGTGCACCATAAATTGTTTAAGTGTATTTAACAATTGATACCAAAAGCCCCAGATACAAGTAAAGAAATTATGTATTAATCTATTGCTTAAAAAGAAAATCTGATTGTGAAATATAGAGATGAAAATTAAGAGAATCAAAAAGTAAGCTAGGGTTTCCAATACAAAATATAACTATGAAACCCTTTTATGTTTTTGATAATGTAGTAAAATTTGTTTGAATCAAATCTGGGAAATATTGAGATGATGAATATAATAAAATCACATACCCAAAATTTGTCATGTAAATTTGGCTTTTCAAAAAAATATACCCACTCCAAAGAATTTCCTCGTAATTCTCTCTTGCACAAACAACCCCTCCATTTGTCTCAAAAATAATAAAAGAATGATTAGGCTTTTCATTAATAAACACATACTTTTTGAAAATATAAAATTCCCAATCTTTTTTCACTACACATTTCAATGCATTGATGATAAATGAGTGCGTTGTTTTTTTTAACCTAGTTTTTCATTTTGGTATTTTTTTTTTAACCTTTAGCAGTGTGCCCGACTCTAAGATGCATTGGTGCATTCTTTTTAAAGGAATGCACTGGGTTTTTATTGTTTCCTAAGTGCACCGTGGAAGGTTTATGGTTTTTAAATTAATTCTTTTGTTTAATAATCAATTGTTCTAACATGTTTTGTTGCAATCTTTATATGGGCACCGATGCAATTTGTTATTTGGGATCATCATGATGCATGTTATTTTCTATAAAATAAAAAAGTGATATTTTAATATTTTACATTAATAGAGATTATAAGTGTGATTTATTTGTTAAGCATTGGGGTGTTATGTTTTATAAGAGAATTGGTGTGGTAAATTGACTTAGGTGCACTGGGGCATTATGTTTTGTAAGAGAACCAGTGTGGTTGGTTTACTACTTAGGCGCACTAGTGTTAAAACCTCTAGAGACCCTCCTGTGTTAAACACCTAAACTATAAAAATACAAGGGATACAATTTTTAGGGGGGTTCCATAAAATCCTCCACTACAAGGTGTTATCTTTGTAGTGAAGACATGCTTAGACTCCTCATTCTAGGTGAGGGAATTATTCTTGGGTAGGGTAGTGAGAGGAGTGGAAATTTTACCATAGTTTTGGACATACTTATTGTAGTAATGTATGAGGGAAAGAAATAAATGCAAGCTTTTGAGGGTCTTGGAATGAGTCCAATATTTAATTTCCTTACTTTTTTAGAATCAACACACAAACAATCCCAACTAATCATATGTCCCAATATTAAATTTCTAAAGCACCAAGAGCACATATAGAATGCTTGAGAAATTATTGTTGATTATGGAAACTTTGTAAGACCTAATCCACAAGTGCCACTGAAGTTTTTATATAAAATAATACGTCATCAAAGAAGACTACGAAACAATGACATAGAAGGTGCTTAAATATGTGGTTAATGAGGCTCTTAAAGGAGGAAGTTGCATTGAAAATACCAAAGGGAACCACCAAAGACTTATAATGACTATTATGAGTGTAGAAAAAGTTGTCCTAAGGAATGGCCATAAATACCTTTTTTTCCTTAAATTTATGCCATGGAGAATATTTTTCATCACAATTATAGAAAATACCATTGACTTGATGTTCCACCATTTCTACCCATGTCAACTTGTGGACCTTGAGGGTTAGGGAAGGTTGTTCAGGAGACACTATATTTAGGCAATGACGTGAAGGAAAGATGTTTTTTTTTTTGTTGATCGTAGGATATAAATTGGGCATGATGAGCAATCTAAGTAGATTATGACCAAGTACCAAAGTAGTTCATGTCTACATGGGCTCTAATTACCTCCTTAAGACCACTCATAAAGAATTTCCTAAAAGAATCATCAATTAATTTTTTTTTTCTAACAACCAATTTTTCAAAAGATTAAATATATTCTACCACTATGCCAATATAGATCAATTTGTCAAGTTGGTCCAAAAAGTTGGTATTTCTAATGAATCGAGTAAATACTATTTTCACAAACTTCCTCCATGCAGTGATCCTTGGATACAGTTTCTTATGTCATTTCCATCAATATCAACATTCGAGATCTAAATAGAGCATCATATTCTATAGACTGACTGAAAAGTAGTGTTCCATGCTATCAACCCAACTAGTTGGATCTGACCCATCAAACTTATTGAAAGAAACTTTATGAAAGTGGGGCATCATATTATTAGAATGATAAAAAAAATGATAAATTATGATTGAGACCTTCTTCGTCAATTTTCTTACCCTTATGGTAGGATTCACCAAATTATTTGTCACCTTCCTCAGCCTTAGCCTTCAACTTCAAATTTTTATCAACACAAAGGCTGACTTGTGCAGTGAGGGATGTCATAGTGGTTTCCATTCTGTTAAATGAATAGATGAGAAAATCCAACATATTTTGTACTTTTTCCATGGTTGACATGTTTTGGGTGTTTGGAATGGTTCCATGGGGTCCACCAAAGAGTTTATCCAAGAATTAACCCAAAAACATTAATATCACAAGAGGAATTTGTTAAGATGGGACACACATAATGGTTCTAAAAGGTCCACAATTTTTTTTAGGTGTTGTAGAGTCACACCACAATGATCAAAGTTGCATAAAAGTCCTATGTTATTTCAAGATGTAAGAACCTATTTTTAGCATTTGAAAAGTCCTCTAAAATTTGGAACATGTTTTGGCATAGGAAAGTGCTCTAATACCACTTGTGGTGTTCTCTATTAGTTGAAAGTAAAATATAGAATATTCAAAGTAAAATAGACAAAACATAGCTACATAAAGAAATTAAACAAAGTAAGATATATGAAAATATAGTTGAGGAAATAAAATAAAAGAACTACATTCGGAAAATAACATAGTAAGCAAACTTTTATTGATATTTGGAGTTACATGCAATGTTCACTTGCCTCTTTGACGGGAAAACCATTAAAATGAGTAGACATAAAAATATAATAATATTCACTTGACAATTAATTACATAGGTTCTACTACTAGCCATAATTTGTGTTCCTCCACCATTGAGATTTTCTTGCATACTAGCTAGCTTCCACTATTTTCACTACAAATAAAGTTTTCCACATCCTATAAGATCTTGGAGTTGGAGCATGCAAGGAGATAAACGACCCTTGGGTGAATCCATGAAGTTGAGTATCACTTATAGCAAGGAAGAGCATGGAAAATTGTTTTTTCATACCCTCAATTGAAGTACTTTTAATTAATATCTTCATCAATTGGTTAAATAGACCCTTGATCAAGGGTTCTTGATGGGCATGGAAATCGCTCAATTGAGGATTATTGATAGGCATGGAAAGCCCTCGATCAAGGGTTCTTAGCGGGCATGGAAAGCCCTCAATTAAGGATTCTTGAGGGATGTGGAAAACCTTCGATCCACGTGTTAAATTGGGACAAGTAAACCCTTTATCGAGCTATAGAGCTCAATCTAGGTCCTTTTTAAAATAAATTTATGAATGTTTTTTTGTGATACATACAATAGATAATCAACCTAAATAATTTCTTGGTAGGATTTTAACATATAATTTGGGTTACACTCAACCATTCTTCTTTTTTTAACCTTTTAAAATGAACTAAGTTTAGGCATTTTTCGTGTTCTTAACATTTTGACTTGAACATATAATATTATCAATGATGTGTAGGTTTATATTTGGTTTCTTGATAACTAGTGAATTAACTTTATTGTCATATACTTTGTGGGTGGTTTATAAAGAATTTATTCATTGATTTTTAAGATAGAATTGGTGATAGAATCCCCAATACTTTCTACTTTTACCCTTTTAAATGCGAAACTTATATTTGTAATCTTGTATTCAATTTTTTATAATTATTGGAATATATAGGTTTATATTTAGTTTTTTATTGTTTTTTCTTTTCATAGTGAAATCTTTTAACTCGATAATCCACAATAAAGGGTTTCATTAACCCTAAATTGAGGTATTTTGAAGATCATAGATAAGCTCTAGAATGCAACTAAATTGCTAAATAAAGGGTTTAAAATCAAATCGAGTCCCCTTGTTGCATGATTTTTTGTAGGTAGTGAAACCCTCCTAAGTGGATCCTATATGTATGTATGACATATCATTTTAGTTTCTATTTCATATTACTTTTTAATTTTAGTCTATTTTAAAATTTGTATTTCAAATATTTTTCCATTATTTCAAAGTCATTTGGAAAAATATTATAAAAGCTAAAAAACAAAAATTATAAAAGATATGCCTCCTCCTCTTCAAAAAGGACTTTTTTGGTTTTTCAATTTATATAAACAATATGAAAAAAGTTTATTGAAATACAAAAGTGTATAAAATGTGATTCAAATATCAAGCAATCTATTTGAAAGATAATAAAAGAGTACTACATTTTGTGTAGATTGTACTAGTATAGGAAAAAAAATGGGATGTAGATTATGTTTACATAGGATCTACTATTTTATGTGTAGACCTAATGCATTATGTAGAAGTTTTTGTCATATAGGATCTACTATATCGTTTGTAGATTCTATTGTATATTTTGTTTTTGAAAATTATATGTTGAACATTGAATTAGTTCACTAGAAAAAAAAAACTCACTTTGTTAACTTTTAATAATATTTGTAATGACAAGAATGTAAATAAATACATATTTGACACAATAAATGACATTAATTATTTTTGAAAAAAATCTAGTTAGAGAACACAATTCCCTAGAATTATTTTAGTGTATGTCACAAATCACAAGGTTTTGTATGGGTTGTGAAGGATTCAATTTAAAATTTTATATAAAATGTCAAATTTTCATGGCCACATTTGACTAAAAAGTGTTATCCACCTTCATGGTTTCACCCCTCCCAAAGAAAGGGTTTCCTTAAAGCCATCATGAGCCTAGCTTGCCTTATTTAGAGTTAACCATACAAATTTTCCCACCATGGACTTAATCATACAAATTTTACCAAGATGACCTAAGTTGGATTGTAATGTTTTTATTATTCGTCTTACATTCTTTCATAATCTAGGGCTTTTGTATTCTACTTGCTTGTGACCCTTTTCTCTTTGCTTGACTTTACTTTTCATTATTATCTATGTCTAATTAAACAATTAGACTAGGGTTTTTTTCCTTTGTGTTCATATTACTCACAACAAACTTGATATGATTCTAAACTACATTTAGTTAGTTATATTCCTTTTGGTTAACTCGTGTTGTCCCACATAAAAAAATAATTTCTTACTTGAAACTCGTCATTTAATGCATACTTGTTAATACTAACCATTGTAAATCTATCTTAAATATAGATTTAATAAGTCAATTGAGATTCATTTAGGTGGTTGGGAGGTATGATTAAGTCAATTAAATTTAACTTGGTAATTGGAAGGTATGATTATTATCTTCCCCACCCAAAAATAAATTTTGTTGAGCTCCTAAAAAGTATATTATTACATTGACTTCTAATAAAATATAACTCAAATATAATTCTTTCTAAAAATATATAAAAATAAAATATATTTATAAAATATTTTTGAATAAACTTTAATATTTCAGTTATTATTATTATTTGATCATAAAATCAATTTTTCAAAAATCTAAAAAATTTATATTAACAAAAAATTTAACTAGTTTTGTGCTTACACTCATTTATTATTTGATCATAAAATTTATTTTTCAAAAATCCAAAAAATTGATATTAACAAAATTATTTACACTCATTTATTATTTGATCATAAAATTTATTTCTCAAAAATCCAAAACTTTGATATTAACAAAAATTTTACTAGTTTTGTGCATCCACTCAAACTTGATCTGATTTTATCTACTGAATAACTCACCCATATTTGAAATCTCCCACCATCATCGCTATGCAGGAGTAGTGAAATTTCTATCGAAATAACGTTTCGTGGGAAAGCATCCAGAAATGAACAACTGTAACAACCAATATTTCTAAACATCACATACTTTCATAAGCAATTTATTTCATAAACTCAGACAATAACTTCATAACATAATATTGATTTTCATAACAACAACTTCAGTAACTTAGATTTATCAATGAATAATGATTGCATGGCAGAATGAAACAAATACATAAATTAACAATTTACCTGGTTCTGATGCTAACTTTTGTTGCCTTGTTGCCTTGTTGTTGCCTTCCTGCTACCTGATGCACAGACCAACCCAACCACAAACAAAGAATAACTGCCCAAACCTATTGTCCTCCCTGCCAACTAGGAAAACTACCTAGTTCCAGGATATCTATGGATATCCTGGCCCCCGTGCCCAAAACCTCCAGCAACTCAGTGCCTCAACTGATCAAAAGCCACAACCCGAAACTCTCTGCTCACAGCAAATCCAACAATTCTCCCCATCCATCCCCCTCATCCTCCGTTCGAATACCCCTCACATCCACCTCCTTTCCTCCCTTATTCCCCTTCACCAACTCATGCAGTTACTTCCTCAACCACCCCCGTGCATGTCCCTTATCCTTCCTTTAATGTTTTATCTTCTCGGGATTCATAGGCTATCCCTTGTTGCATACGCAACCATTTTATATCATATATCATTGATCTCTTAGATTTATTTCTTAGGTCATT
>SNQJ01S0122879.1:36913-49358 GCA_010110895.2 Picea sitchensis | reverse complement strand
AATGTTGAATGCTAATTGATGAGTTTTTGTGCAAGAGGGAAGTTTTGGGAAAAAGAACCCCACACTCATTCACCCCCCCTCTAAGTGTGGTAGGTATGTCCAACAAAAATAATATTAAAAAAAATCACTAAAATTTATGTAAACCAACAATGATTTATATTTATTTTCAGATGAGATTCATCATTCAAATTTCAACTTCAAAGTCAATCATTTTCCATTCATCAATTATTACCAGGAACCAAATCTTATTGAATAAAGAGAAACCATTGTTTCCAGGTCTTATAATAGGTGACCTCCATGGCTTGATCAACGTGCCTTATTCGCTCTGCTATCACGCTTCCCTCCGACCCCACTAACCACCCAACTTGTCTCTTTGAAATCTAATAGAGTTTAAATAACCGAACACTATCTATGGACTACTCCAAAAATCTCTTATTTCTGCACCCAAACTACTGCCATACACTGCCGTTAAAAATAACTTGAACTATTGACCCTACGAGGAAGGCACCAACATTAGACTTCTCCTCTTGAGAGAAGCCTACTGCTTTCTCTTCCAAACTGGGAAGTTGATGTCCAACTCTACCACATCAACCTATATCGCACATCCTATGAAGGAATAGAGGCATGACATTATTTTCCTCCCTCCCTTATCTTCTCCCGACTAATCAAGAATTCACATTTGAACACCCTCAATGTCGAGGTTTTCTATTAAATAAATTAACCTTGATCTGCTGATGGGAGACAAGGGACAAAGTCAATCGACTCCATCTATGGAATATTGAATGTAAACACCCAGGCATCATATATAATGTTATTTCTCATTTCTAGAGATAGAATTCGAGAGTCAGTTGAGAATGAGCACTTCATACTGCCCTTATTTGATCCATTGACGTGAAAATCACTGGTTAAAGATCAACTTCCAAGATCTAAGACTTCAATAGTGCCATATAGGGAAACCCTCTCAAGAACAGAACATCTTGGGATTGATCTAGCTCTCAATGTAAGAAAAGGTCTTACTCATTTTCATGTATTCTTTTTTATTTTAAGCAACATATCAAGTATTTTGTTCACTATAAACATTTTCTTCTACTGTTTTCTTGTCGTGCTGCAACCATTTGGGTTAGTACACACTATCCAAGATGGGGATCTCACCTTATTTGGTAATTCACCACCCACCCACCCACATCATCCAAGTTTACGCTTCCTTTATTTTTGTATTTCATCTGCACAGGGAGATCTTATAGAAAAATGATTTTCCTTGGTCATGATTAAGAGAGTCCATAGCCATCGTCAAGTATTTGGCCAAGAAGTACAAGGGGAAGGGAATTGATCTCCTGGGAAACACATTGATGGAGCAAGCCCTGGTTGAGCAGTGGTGTGAGGTGGAAGGACACTCATTCTTACCCCCTGCTAATAACATTTTTCTTGAAATCTTCCTCTCCCCATTGTGGGGAGGCACCACGGATGAAGTAGTTGTGGAAATCAATATTTTAAAGTTGAAAGAAGTGTTGGATATATACAAGGAGAGGTTGTCAAAGAGAAAGTACTTGGCGGGCAATTTTGCGAGGAATGCATGACCTCTTTTGTGAGACTCTGTGAAAGAGGGTATTTGTTGTCAGAGCCGCTTTCACTTTATTTACTTTGATTCTGAACCTGTTTTACTACACATGTTATTCCAAGGAAAAACAATATCATGGAAACCTTTTACCAAAGTAAACCCTCGCTAGGTATGTATAGTAGATATTTCTTTCTTTTGTATTACATCTTTTGGTAGAATTGTGCGGCCATTGAAATGTCTGTTGTATTCTTCACCTTTTTCTTTTGTTGAGATCTGTTAATAGTCAATATGGGTTATTTTCATTCTAAAGAGAAATTCTCATAAGGTTGTTGTAGGTACTTGTTTCCACCAAACATATAAATGGATTGCAAATAAATCACTGGATCTTTAAAGGGTACCCTTCAACTTTTTCATTTTCTTCAGTTCTTTCTTTGAATTATGCATGGAGCTTTATGTGTAATGCCATTTGGAATTATACATTTGGAATTTCAAAGTTCAAATAACAACTAATTTTAAGTTTTCATGTATAACTTCATTTGGAATTATATATGGATAGTTTTTTACATGTGATATTTTAACAAATAATATCGGTTCTACCATAAGATTTAAAAAGCTAAAAAGCTAAAAAGAAAAAAGCTAAAAAGCAAAAAGCTAAAAGTTTGTGTTAGCAACATTACTTGTCTTCGACATCGGAAGACACAGGTCTGCAGGTTGCCCAAGGAGCGCCCAAGCGCAGCGCATAAAAGAAGTCCTTTTCAGACTTAAAATCAAGCGAGCGGGCATTTCATTCTTCAGCGGAAAGAATCCAGCGATAGAGCATAACAGAAGTTGATGGGAAATCGCAGATTGACCGAGTTGCGCCAAGTATAGCAAAAAATGTTTTCAAGGGGTGGAAATCACGATCAGTATAGGTGCAATAGTTGTTTCGCGAGATCAGGGTTCATGAGTTTAAAGGGTGGACCATATTCCTTTGGTTGCGCGAGATTCCGAGGTATGAAAAGCGACCGAAGAAAGTCAACTGTCACTGATCATCGCGTCTCGGGACTTCACAAAGGGAGAATGCCAAAGTCTGATACTCTGACTCACGAGGTCACGAGTAGCGAAAGACGCGAGTACTTGGGCCCTAGCCAATGGTTACATTTGGAGAATGCTAACCAAAGAGGGAGTCTTTCCCGTATCGCCATCTTGGGAAGTGGGAGTTGAAGAAAAGGAACCAAGGGTCCCTGACTTGCGAGTCGTGAAATGAAGAGCACCCAAAGGTGGGCCCGCATTATAGAGGAGCATCCTCAGTCGTCCATCTAAAAAAGGACACCTGGAGTGTGACTACGCTCCCCACCTTCTCTCCCATCATGATTTCGAAGCTCAAGAAGCAGTTTCCTCACATCCCTAATGCATGAAGTAGCGAGAGCATTCAGGACCTGGGGCCCACTACAGCGTCGGATGAGTTTAGAACCGTCGAATTTGGAGGACGCGCGACACTAGATCGAGCCGTATCGGCATATCACTCATCGCGAGTCCGAGGAGCAAGTAGCATCCCCTACATACTCGCGAACGCCGAAAAGCACCATGGGAGTAGGCACGTGGTCACAACCCATGGGTACCTGCAAAAGGGGGGAGCTGCATAAAGGAAGCCGAAGCGCTGAATTCAGTCACAGAGAGGCTTGTCACAACTTCCAGTTGCTATCAAACCCGACCTCAATCCTAGTCTTTGCTTGGAGTAAATGAAAGAAAGAAGGGGTGGTTGAAACCTCTCTTCGTTCATTAATTGTGAAATATGGAGGGTCTGGTAAGCGGTCTGCTCGAGAGGGTCCTGTGTACCCTTTCTTGCAGAAAAGCCATGTCGAGTCCTCGACTAGCCAGAGGAGGTCTGCACACGCTAAAACAACATTTACTGGCTCAACTACTCTTCCTGCAGGAGCCATGCATAGTTAAGGTGGCGTCTGACAGAGAAATCCCATCCAAATTTAGTTGAAGGGACACAGAACCTTGGGTGACGAGAACGCCTCTGTTAGGCGAATTTTCCTGAGTATATAAACTCAGTGTTTGTATTTTGTAAGTATCGATGGTTGAGCAGAGCTCCCGGTTGTAAAGCTTTAATAAAGCACTGTTATTCTGGTGATGTATGAACTTTTGAGACTTCTTGCCTTATGAATGCCAGTTCCTTTCATGTCTTTGTTTGCACTGTGTTAGAGCAGCTCGGAATTGGAGGATCCAGTCGAGTTGTAGCTGTTATAGGATGATGTTGTAATGGATCACTGTAATAGTTACAGAGCCTCTAATCGTTTCCTGTGATTTCCTTAACGCCGAATGACTTGGAATTGGAGGATCTAGTCAAGTTTTCTATTCAGTTTCTTGAAGCCTTGAACCAGGAGGATCCTTCTTTCAGAGTTTTTCCTTTACAAACCGCTGCAAGCCAGTTGCCCAAAGCTGTTTTTTCATTTTCTCCTAAGTCTTCCACCTGCCCATATTTTGATCTACCCACTGGCTGAAGTTAGGATTCCAGATCTCCTTTGTTCTTTACATACCAGACTCAGTCCCTGAGTTAGAGTGATACCTCCTCGAGCCATTATCTCCATTCGATCACCCCTTATAAACAAATCGTGACATTAAACTGATGGGTGTCGGGCTCTTCTCTTGCAAGCAATCCAGGAGTGACTTCCGACGCTAACATTTCTGGCGCCGTTGCCAGGGATGAAATTGAAGATTTTCCCTGGGTAGAATGACATTCAGCCTCTAAATCTGAAGGTGCATCGGATTATCAGAGCCTTTTAAGATTGCTAATTTGCACCTGGTGACTCCATTGTGACGACTCCGCTGGGGAGAACCTGCTCTATTTATTGTGGCTTTCATAGGCAGACATACGCGGTCTCAT
Organism: Picea sitchensis; assembly: GCA_010110895.2. Lineage (NCBI taxonomy): Eukaryota > Viridiplantae > Streptophyta > Pinopsida > Pinales > Pinaceae > Picea > Picea sitchensis. The sequence goes on along the minus strand of SNQJ01S0122879.1, from coordinate 44,928 downwards.
CCACAACTACCTCTAGCTACGCCTGAAATAGATCCAGAGGCGGTGCTCAGAAAGGGAAAGGCCACTGAAGAAGAATCGTCCATCACCGAACCAGGTAATCCACCATATCCTTCTGTTGGAGCTCCTTTTTCTCCTCCTCAGTTATTTGATAGGCCTGTTTCTGCAGTTTCCCGTTTCTTAAATTTTGGGAGTGTTCCTGTTGAGTTTTCCTCTCCTGGTCTGGGACCAGAGGGACAAGACTTTGTCACTCCCCTTTCCCCTGAAGCTGTACACTGGCGTAGACCAAGGACCACAGGATATTTCCCTATGCCTAGCCTAACCACTCCTATACAAGGAGGAGCACCCGCTGACTTAAGCTCAATAGCCTTTTCATTAAATCCTCTCTTATTCCCTACTCCAATTAGAGGCTCATTCTCAGTAGTCCCTTCACGAACTCCTTCTCCTCCAAGTTCTCCTCCACCTAATATTCCTATGGCTAGTTCTAATCCCCCTCTGAATAGAATGGATTCCATAGTCACTTCCAGATATGCTCCCTTAGTTCTTCCCCTTCCTACGAATCCTCTCCCTGCTAGGGATTACTTGAAATACATGCCCAAGTTCAATGGGGAAGGAGACATAACTGTTGAAGAGCATCTGGCTGCTTTCTACAGTTATGCAGACAACCTTAATATTGAAAATGAAGATGTCTAGATGAGAGTCTTCATCCAGAGTCTGGATGGCGAGGTGAGGAAGTGGTTTAGAGGATTGGCTTCAGGGTCTATTGCTGGGATTGAAGCTCTAGATAGTGTTTTCCTGAGACAGTGGGGAGATAGGAAGGATTTCATGTATTACATGACAGAGTTCGGGTCTTTGAAGAAGATAGAAGGAGAGTTTGTCTCTGACTTCTCCAAGAGATTCAATAAGATGTATAACAAGATTCCTGCAGAGATAAAGCCCTGAGAAGCCTCTGCCCAAATTTCCTATGCTGGTGCGTTTGGCCCTGATTTTTGCCTTTTGTTGAGAGAAATAAGAGCCACCTCCTTAGCCCAAATGCAATATGTGGCCATAGAAGTGGAATCCAATATATTAGCAACTGATAGACTGAGGAGCAAGACCGATGCAGACAGGAGAAAGGGAAGATCGGAAGCTTCAACTTCCAACCCAGCGGTGCCCCACCCTGAAGTGGACGAACTGACTAAGATGGTGAAGTCTCTATCCGCAGAGATGGAGAGAATGAGGGTGGAGGGGAGGCAAGCATATAAAGGCCCTCAGATCATCGAAAATAAAGGAGGATTCAGGAGGCTGAATAATTTTACTTCCCCGAATATGCAAAGAGAGAAGGGAAGAGACAGAGAAGACCAGAAGAGCCAGGCCCCTTTTCAAAACAATTTCATGGCCGAGGGGGAAGAAAGAGAAGCAGATGAGCTTGATCCTAAAATCCATTTCTTCAGAGACACTCCTCCTTTTCCTCATCTCACCCAATCTGCATATGATGAGTCTATCATGGACAGTCAACTAAATGAGTTGAGCAAGGGAGACAAGGCTAGTGGCGGTCGAGGCAGGTATAACCTAAGGTCCGAAAAAAAGATGGCAACACCTAATATTCCTGAGCAGTCTACTAGAATAGAGAAGCCTGCTAATGAAGTAGCAGATGGCCACAGAGGTAAGAAAGCTCAACCCCTCTCTCCCATTGTCCACAATCATGTCCCTGAAATAAAAGAGATTCCAAAGATTTCAACTTCTTTTAATTTCGATCATGAGATTCAAACGATCAGAATCCCTGTGCCCCTCACTGAGCTAATTAAACATGGAGAGTTTAGAAAATTCTTCTCTGAGCTTTTGCAGTCTGAAGCCTCATGCCTTCCTACGGACTCCATAAACCTCCAAGATGAAAAGCCAGCTATCGTCCATGTCCCATGGTAGAAGATAGAGATGACTCATCCCCTCCCTTCTACACCTCCTTGAACATACATGAAAAAGTGCTACACAACTGTTTGATGGATTTAGGGGCCTCTCACAACCTCATGCCCAAGACTGTCATGGAAGAGTTAGGACTANTCCTTTGACTCCAGGAGAGTTCAGCGTCTTGGAGTTATTAAGGACCTGGTTGTTACCTTGTTTCAACTGCCCATGAAGAGTGTGGTCATGAATATCGTAGTAGCTGATGTTCCCCCCAAGGTCGGTATGATATTATCAAGATATTGGATAAAAAGACTGGGGGGAACCTTGCAGATGGACCTCACATATGATACTATCCCAGTGTTTGGAGGAGAGCATAGAAGAGTATACAGGGAAGCTCAATTGGCCTATATAATCAGTGATGAAGCCAACCCTACCAACCATCCCATCTTTGCCTTAGACACTGATTTAGGATCCAGTGTGCTTCAACTCACCCATGCTCTCGAACCTCCTCTTAGACTCAGAAAGAAGCCCACCATTTCCCCTAAGCTTCCTCCTTCCAAAACCCCCGTCTGGAAAATGTTCTTTGATGGAGCCTCTTCCAAGGGAAGGTGCTGGAGTTGGAGTATTTTTTCTGTCACCTACTCAGGAGACCATATCTCTATCATACAAATTAGAATTTGCGGCTACCAACAATGTGGCAGAGTATGAAGTGCTTGTTCTGGGATTAAGAGCTGTGAGAGAAATAGGAATACAGGAGGTAGCAGTGTTCGGAGATGCAGAGTTGGTGGTTCAACAGGTCAAGAACGCTTATCAGGCTAAGCATCCTCGACTCAAAAGCTACAGAAATGAGGTATGGGACCTGGTTGACTGTTTCTTCTCAGCATTCAACATTTCTTTCATCCCAAGAGAAGAAAACACAGTGGCACATTCCTTGGCTACATCAACCAGCATTTTCAAAGTACCCTTGCCGCCCAAACTGAAATATGATGTAGAGGTAAAATACAGGCCCTCCATACCTAACAATGTCAAGCATTGGAAGGTTTTCGAGGATGATCTCAAGGTCAAGAGGTTCTTATATACTTTCGAGGAATTTTCAGAAATGTACATTGACCAAGACACTGTCTCAGAGGAAGAGCTTGATGGGGGTAATTTTCTGAATAAAATTACAGAGCGTGACATTGTACACCTGCCCAGCAACCATATTCCCAAAGGGCTGGTTCCTTTAGAAAGGCTCTTTGATAGAAATGATGTATCATTAAAGGGAGAAGTCTCGGAGGATGACACTGGTACTATTTAGTGCAACATTGGGACCGAGGGTGAGCCAAAGCTTATCAAATTGTCAAGAATTCTGACAGAGGAGCAGAGGTCTGAATACATTGGACTCTTGAGGGAATTTACTGATGTGTTTTCCTAGAACTACGAAGACCTCAAAACCTATGACACCTTTGTCATTGAGCATAAAATTTGATTAAAGGAAGAGGCAAAGCCATTCAGGAAGAAGCTGAGCAGATCAATCCCATGCCGCTGTCTATCATGGAGAGGGAAGTGAAGAAGCTGCTTCAAGCTCAGATCATCGTTCCACTAAGATATTCAGAATGGGTAGCCAACTTGGTGCCAGTAAGGAAAAATAACGGAGAAATCCAACTCTGTGTAGACTTCAGAAACCTTAACAGAAGCTTACGGAAGGATAATTACCCCCTGCCGAAGATGGAACATATACTACAGAGGGTGACAGGAGCTTCCAGGATGTCCATGGTTGATGATTTCTCCGACTACAATCAGGTCTCCATTCTGCCTGAGGACAGGGAAAATACAACATTCACCACTCCATGGGGCACATTCATGTATGCCAAGATGCCATTCGGACTAATGAATGCAGGGGAGACATTCCAGCGTGCCATGGACATAGCCTTTGTTGGGGAAAAGGATAAATTTGTGATCGTTTATCTGGATGACATCACAGTGTTTTCAAAATCTGACAAAGAACACCATCGCCATCTCAGGAAAGTTTTCTTGAAATGTAGAAATTTTGGCATTTCATTAAACCCCAATAAATCCCTATTTGCCCTGCAGGAGGGAAAGTTACTAGGCCACATAGTATCGGCAGAAGGAGTCAGAATTGATCCTAGCAGAGTTCAAGCGATACAAGCCTTATCAATCTCGAGGTCTAGGAAGGAGGTCCAATATTTCCTCGGTAAAATTAATTTTCTAAGGAGGTTTGTGCCTAACTTTGCTGAGGAGGTAAATATTATAACAGCCATGTTAAAGAAAGAGAATGAAGTAAGGTGGACCCCTTAATCGCGACATTCCTTTGAACAAATCAAGAAGGCCCTGACTGAAGCTCCTGTGCTTATCAGTGCCAATTACTCAAAGGATTTCCTTATTTTCTCCTTTGCCTTGCCTGACACAATGGCTGTTGTTCTATTACAGACAAATGACAGCGGGCTAGAGCAGCCTATTGCATATTTCAGCCGAGCATTGAGGGATGACGAAGTCAGGTATGACACTATGGAGAAGCAGGCTTATGCTCTAATAAAATCTCTCAAAGCCTTTAGAACCTACATCCTACAGTCAAAGATCATCGCTTATGTCCCCTCAACTGTTGTTAAAGACATTCTTATTCAGCCTGACATGGACGGGAAAAGGAGTAAATGGATAGCCAAAATCCTAGAGTTCGACTTGGAAATAAGGCCTACCAAATTGGTCAAAGGGAAAGGATTAGCTAAGTTGTTGGCTAAAGAAAACTGCCAAGCTTTGGGGATAAGTTTCATCAATGAATGCTCAGGTATTCAGCAGGATCAACTGTTTGACATATATCCTCAGAGGGAACCCCCATTGGCTCAATGTCCTTGGTATAAGGATGTCATATACTTTCTGCATGAGCTACGACCTCCAGACGACCTGCAAAGAAGCAAAGCGAGAGCTCTAAATATCAAAGCAGTCAGGTACTGCCTGATCGATAAAGTGTTATATTGGAAAGACCCCCTAGGGGCTCTCTTAAAATGTATGAGTCCACCAGAGGCCGAGATGATCATGGCTGAATTTCACAGTGGCCTGTGTGGAGGGCACTATTTCTGGAGAGCCACAACCCACAAAATCCTCATGGTGGGATACTACTGGCCTACCGTGTTCACTGATGTCTGCAAAAGAGTCAGAGCCTGCATCAAATGTCAAAAATTTGTAGGAAAGTAGTAGCTTAGGTATCTGCCGCTAAATCCGGTGGTGGTTTCAAGGCCTTTTCAGCAGTGGGGCCTAGATTTCATTGGCGAAATTCACCCTCCCTCCAGTGGGCAGCATAGGTGGATCCTGACTGCTATAGATTTCTTTAACAAGTGGATTGAAGCTATCCCCACCAGGAGTGCTTCCCACAAGGTGACCATTGGATTCTTGGAGGACCTCATCACAAGGTTTGACTGCCCAAATAAGATTGTCACTGATAACGCAGCCGCTTTCGGGTCTGAACCATTAGCCAAGTTCTGTGAGCAGTTCAGGATCAAACTGATTCACTCCACCCCATATTATCCACAGGGAAATGGTTTAGTAGAGTCCTCCAACAAAATTCTAATAAGGATCATCAAAAGACTGTTGGAAGACAACCAAAGGGCTTGGAATTCGAAGTTAAAATTCACTCTATGGGCTAATTGGGTGACCACGAAGAGATCTATAGGCACCTCTCCTTTCCAGTTGATGTACGGAGAGGAAACTGTTTTCCCTTCTCAGCTGGCCATTCCTGTAGTGAAATTCTTCTAGGACTATCAAGAAGAGACAAATGACATGATCAGAAGAATTCATCAACTGGTGGAAGTCCAGTAGGTCAGGGAATAGGTAATGGAAAGAATTCAGGATCATTAGCAGAGGATCAAGTAGGTTTTTGATAAGAAGGCCAAGAAGGAGCGATTCCAGTTAGGAGACCTAGTGATGAAGTGGGACGCTCCTAAGCAAGACAAGGGAAAGCACGACAAATTTGAAGCCCTATGGATTGGGCTTTTCAGAATCTCTGAGACTTTCTCAAATAACACGTACAGGTTGCAAGGTTTAGAAGGTGAAGAAGTTTTTAGCAGCCCAGTGAATGGGCATTTCCTGAAGAAATGTTTTGTTTGAGTCTCAGATGGCTCTTTTGTTTGTAAATATGGTCCTTTTTGCTTCTCAGTTCGTTTTCATTTTTATTTTTGCGGCCTAATAATGACTCCATAGCCCATCAGAAAGGAGACTAAAACTGTAGAAGGAGTTCTTAGAGCATCAAAGGGACAACTCTATCCCCCATGGAGCCTAATGTTAGCAACATTACTTATCTTCAACATCGAAAGACACAGGTCTGCAGGTTGCCCGAGGAGCGCCCAAGCGCAACGCATAAAAGAAGTCCTTTTTGGACTTAAAATCAAGCGAGCGGGCATTTCATTCTTCAACAAAAAGGATCCAGTGACAGATCAGAACAGCGACTGATGGGAAATCACAGATTGACCGAGTCGCGCCAAGTATAGCACAAAATGTTTTCAAGGGGTGGCAATCGCGATCACTATAGGCAAAACAGTTGTTTCGCGAGCTCAGGGTTTATGAGTTTAAAGGGTGGACCATATCCCTTTGGTTGCGCGAGATTCCGAGTTACCAAAAGCGACCGGAGAAAGTCAACCGTCGCTGATCATCACGTCTCGGGACTTCGCAAAGGGAGAATGCCAAAGTCTGATACTCCGACTCGCGAGGTCACGAGTAGCGAAAGACGCAAGTACTTGGGCCCTAGCCAATGGTTACATGTGGAGAATGATGACAAAAGAGGGAGTCCTTCCCGTATCACCATCTCGGGAAGCGGGAGTTAAATAAACAAAAACAAGGGTCCCCGACTCACGAGTCGCGAAATGAAGAGCACCCAAAGGTGGGACCGCTTTATCGAGGAGTAGTCTCAGTCGTCCATCTAAAAAAGGACACCTGGCACGTGACTAGGCTCCCTGCCTTCTCACCCATCATGATTTCGAAGCTCAAGAAGTAGTTTCCTCACATCCCCGATGCACAAAGTAGGGAGAGCATTCAGGACCTGGGGCCCACCGCAACGTCGGATGAGTTTAGAACCATCAGATTTGGAGGAAGCGCGGCACTAGATCAAGTCGTCTCGGCATATCGCTCATCACGATTCTGAGGAGAAAGGAGCAGCCCCTACATACTCGTGAATGCCGAAAAGCGCCATGGGAGTAGGCACCTGGTCACAGCCCGTGGGCACTTGGAAAAGGGGGGAGTTGTGTAAAGGAAGCCGAAGCACCGAATTCAGTCACAGAGAGGCCCGTCATGACTTCCAGTTGCCATCAGACCCGACCTCAATCCTAGTCTTCTCTTGGAGTAAATTAAAGCAAGAAGGGGTGGTTGAAACCTATATTCATTCATTAATTGTGAAATATGGAGGGTCTGGTAAGCGGTCCGCTCGAGAGGGTCATGTGTACCCTTTCTTGCATAAAATCGATGCCGAGTCCTCGACTAGCCGGAGGAGGTCTGCACATGCTAAAACATCATTTACTGGCTCAACTACTCTTCCTGTAGGAGCCATGCATAGTTAAGGTGGCGTCTGACAGAGAAATCCCATCCGAATTTGGATGAAGGGACACAGAACCTTGGGCGACGAGTATGCCTCTGTTAGGCAAATTTTCCTGAGTATATAAACTCAGTCTTTGTATTTTGTAAGTATCGATGGTTGAGCAGAGATCCTAGTTGTAAAGTTTTAATAAAGCAATGTTATTCTGGTGATGTATGAAATTTTGAGACTTCTTGCCTTATGAATGCCAGTTCCTTTCACGTCTTTGTTTGCACTGTGTTAGAGAAACTCGGAATTGGAGGATCCAGTCGAGTTGTAGCTGTTATAGGATGATGTTGTAATGGATCACTATAATAGTTACAGAGCCTCTAATCATTTCCTATGATTTCCTTAACACTGAATGACTTGGAATTGGAGGATCCAGTCAAGTTTTCTATTCAGTTTCTTGAAGCCCTGAACCAGGAGGATCCTGCTTTCAGAGTTTTTCCTCTACAAACCGCTGCAAGCCGGTTGCCCATAGTCGTTTGTTCATTTTCTCCTAAGTCTTCCACCTGCCCATCTTTTGATCTACCCACTGGCTGAAGTTAGGATTCCAGACCTCCTTTGTTCTTTACAT
>SNQJ01S0122877.1:26804-38046 GCA_010110895.2 Picea sitchensis | reverse complement strand
AAAACTTGACAGACAATTTTGATCACACGACGCTATTTTGAAAGTCGGTCGAAAGTTTCAAAATACTTACAGGTGATTGGTCCGACACATTATGAAGAAGACTGTCTGTGCGCCAAAGACAACGCGGATATTCTGAATTCTCCGCCAAATCTCTGTCGAGGTCTCGAAGATGGTCGTGCATTCTCAGACAGTTCTCACTGTCCACCTCCACCAGGCATCTGTTTTGGAGATTCTGAAGATTCAACGATCCATACTAGTCGGATCCATCCCATATTCTTATGGAAGTATCCCTGTCCTGTGCGCCAAAGACGACGCGGATATTCTGAATTCTCCGCCAAATCTCTGCCGAGGTCTCGAAGATGGTCGTGCATTCTCAGACAGTTCTCACTGTCCACCTCCACCAGGCATCTGTTTTGGAGATTCTGAAGATTCAGCGATCCATACCAGTCGGATCCATCCCATATTCTTATGGAAGTATCCCTGTCCTCTCCTATGAAGAAACAGGCAATGTCTAAGAATATGTGCTTCTCCTCTATATCCATCATAGCTATGTGCGTTGAAAACCCTAGATATATAATCTTAAAAAATAATAATAATAATAATAAATAAATAAATACTATAATAATAATCTATTTTTAAGGTCACGGCCAAGCCAACACACCAAATTGGTGTATGAGACCCCCTTGTTTGTGGGACAAGGGACCCCCTCCGCCCAGCAATTTGACTGTTAAAGTCTACGAAGGTATACATACCCTACCCCCCTCTGGATTTGAACCTGTGACCTCTTAAAAAATAAAAAATTATAAATTTACAATAAGTTAATAAAAAATATATAATACATTAATTAAAAATAATAAACAAACATATTTGCATATTTAATATTTATTAAAGGTCATAGTTAATAAAAAATATATAATAAGTGAATTAAAAATAATAAACAAACATATTTACATATTTAATATTTATTAAAAGCTCATTTTTTACATTTTATAGATATAAACTTAAAAAACAATAAATTATAAATATATAATAAATTAATACAAAATAATTATAAATATATAATAAATTAATACAAAATAATAAACAAATATATTTGCTCCTTTTTTATTTACATACTTATTTACCTATTTATTAAAAGCTCTTTTTTGCTTTTTTATTTATTAAAAGTTCTTTTTTGCTTTTTTACATTTAAGAGATATACACTTTAAAATAAAAAATAATTAAATTATGAATTAAAAGTTTCAAAGATTGAAAATTAAATCACAAATTTTAACTATTTTTTATTTTGTCCCCACGCATCCTATTTTTTATTTTGTGCCCACGCATCCAAGGGAGTTTTTTTTATTTTGTGTTCACGCATCCAAGGGAGTTTTTTTTATTTTGTGCCCACGCATCCAAGGGAGTTAGCTTCGAAGCTAGTGACATCATTACACAACTCGGACCAGAGAAACTACATCTTTTTAAATTTCTTAAATTAAAAGATAAATTTTAGTGATTGAATATGATGATTTTCATTGTCCTTTTATAATATTTAAATGGTTAAATTTTTCATCTTAAATTCTTAAATAGTGTTATATTTTATGTTAATTTAATAAAATAAATAGTAAAAATAATTTTTAGTGTAAATCATTAAAAGTTTTAGTTTGTTAAATTAAAATAATAATAAATTTTAGTAATTTAATATGATGAATTTAAACGTCTTTTTATAATATTTAAATGGCTAAATATTTTATGTTAACTCAATAAATTAATTAATAATAATAAATTTTAGTGTAAATCTTTAACATTAAATTCAATAAAAAAGATAGAAATATATAGAAAAGTAAACTTTATCTTAATTCTTTATGCTTTCAATTTTTCAAATAAATTTAAACAGGATTAAAAACATTAATTACATTTGCGCCATTTTTAAAACAGGACATGAAAAGTAAAGGAACCATTTTTTACAATTCATTTTGCTTATGATCACATACTTTTAAAGGTTAATGATACGGCTCTGTATGTAGAGTGCACTGAACACTGTCGCCACCTGACTACAATTGTAACTATGAAACTTCCATTTCTATATTTTACAACTCGCTTTCATCACTGAAATATTCGCTTTCATCACTGGAGTATTCGCTTTCTATCATTTCTAGCAAGTGTAAATATTCGCTTTCATCACCGGAGTCACCGGAGTAATCTTCTAAGAAGTCTACTCCCATTCGTTGGCGCAACTGCTCGACTACTCCCACACCCCATTGCAGTCTAGGACATTTAGACACATCAAGCCATTGCAGTCTAGGACATTTAGACACATCAAGCATCTTAAACGAGCTTATTAAATGCTCGATATTGGGCAGCATCTGTAAATTGGGACACCCTCTCAATTGAAGATATTGGAGGCCCGTCAGGTTCCCAACCGAGTCTGGGAGCGTCTGCAGAGTGGAGCACCAGGACACGAAAATCGCTTGGAGGCTCGTCAGTTTCCCAACCGAGTTTGGGAGCGTCTGCAGAGTGGAGCACTCGCTCAAGTTAAGTTCTTGGAGGCCCGTCAGGTTCCCAATCGAGTCTGGGAGCGTCTGCAGACTGGAGCACAATATCAAGGAAAGCTTTAGAAGGCCCGTCAGGTTCCCAATCGAGTCTGGGAGCGTCTGCAGAGTGGAGACTTGCAAGTAAAGAGTTCGGAGGCCCGTCAGGTTCCCAAATGAATCTGGCAGCAACGTCATGTTTCCATTGCACAGTGTAATATTTTCGAGGTACTTCAGCTTCCCAATGGACTCTGGAACCTTTGAAAGGGGAGCATAAATACGCAGTTCTCTCAACTGCAGAGGTGCCTGCAATGTTTAGATACAATATTAAAGTGAGTTTGAGGCTCTACAGCGTTTTGGCATTGTGGTATAGGAAGACAGCACTTAAGTACAACCATTTTGACATTTTGAAGAAAAAAGTAAACGGATCTGTAAAACAAAACAAAAAACAACATGACTACCTGAGATTCACGTTGCCAGAGTGTTTTCAGTCGTTTCCCCTCTATATCTAACACTCTTAAATTCATTGATGGGAGCGAGCGAGGTAAGAAGGACTTCTGACAGTTCTCCCAGCGAAGATATATTAGTGGTGGCAACTGCCCATTGCTGAGTACTTGTTCAACAAAATGACTTTCAGCCATAAGCAGTTTGCAGTTGCTTAGGTTGCAGCTGCCCGCGAGGTTTTCGAAAGATTGGTCAGAGCCATTTCCATGAAGCATGCTAATTCCACGCACCTGAATTGTTCACCCGGAGCTGTTAGAAACAAGATTGACAATACCGGGAAGTTTTAAGCATTCAAAACTTGACAGACAATTTTGATCACCCAACGCTATTTTGAAAGTCGGTCGAAAGTTTCAAAATACTTACAGGTGATTCGTTCTGCACATTATGAAGAAGCCTGTCTGTCAGGCGCCAAAGACGACGCGGATATTCTGCATTCTTCGCCAATTCTCTGCCGAGGTCTCGAAGATGGTCGTGCATTTTCAGACGTTTCGTACTGTCCACATGCACCAGGCATCTGTTTTCCAGCTTCCAAAGACCCAGCCATCCTTCCCAGTCGGATCCATCCCATATTCTTATGGCAGTATCCCTGTCTTCTCCGATAAAGAAACAGGCAATGTCTAAGAATATCTGCTTCTCCTCGTTATCTAGAGCATCATAGCTAATTCGAAGCCTGCTCAGTATATCGCTGGGAAGTATTTTGGAGGTTTTCTGCAATTGTGCATTCCAATACTTTAAATCATTGTTTCCACGAAGAAGTGCCCCAAGCACTTTAAGAGATAAGGGCAATCCATTGCAGGCATTCAAAAACTTTTCAACCACTTCGTCAAATCCTTGAAGAGAATGGGGCTGACCGAAGGCATGCCAGCAAAAGAGCTCTTGCGAGTGCTGTCGATTGAGGGTTTTCAACGGGTAAATGGATGACTCTGTAATCCCTGAGCTTGTAAGCACATCTTTATTGCGCGATGTAACTAAAATTAAGCTACCTAGTTGATTAATGGTATCTTTAACTGGTGAAAATAATGCATCTAGTTGATCAATATGATCAACGTCATCTAAAACTATGAAAACCTTTTGAGAGGTGAGAGATGCGAGATGCCTTTTGAGCTCCTTTTTGCCTTTCTCCACCCTGTTTATTGAGACATTCGTTAGATTCAAATCCTTAAGAAGGGTACTGTGCAGGGAATGTAAAGATGTGGATCTGACATCAAATAAGAAGCAAGATCGATCGTAATTTTTTCCCTCACGGTTGAAGAATTCTTTAGCCAGGGTCGTTTTTCCGACCCCGCCAAAACCCACAATTCCCACAATGCTAGGCTTCCCGTTTTGCCGCTGCACTGTCATTTTCAGGTCTTTTACTTTTTTATTGAGGCCAGTTGGATATTTAGCGACATCCAGAGGTACTTTGAGAATATTTTTCAGTACTCGTCGGACGACCTCAGAGACAAGCTGCCTCTCGTCACTGAATAATATTCACAAAATAAAATGACCAGTAAGGAACACCTAATATACCTATAAATTCAGCAAATTAAAAGGTAAGAATAAGAGGGAGAAGTGGAAGCCCTTACCCGTTACAAGCTTTCAGTTCAAAACCGGATATTAGTGAAACATCTTTAAGGGCCTTCCTCCATTTCTCAATAGTGTCCGAGTCATGTCGTGGATTCGAATCGAATGTTCTCTTCATTTGGAGCCTGCGCAGGGCTCGAGCATACACTCCGCGTCCGAACGTCCACCGAAGATCTGAGGGCTGGACATTGTAGAAAAGCGGAAGAATGGTTGACCCTGACTTCACCGTGTCCAACATGTCTAGGAGTTCATCTAAACACCAAGGTGAATCCGCATATCCTGGAGAAAAGATTGCTATGTGGACGGAGGCTGTTCGAATAGCCCTTTTGATTTGAGAAGTTATCTTCTCTCCCTCTTGCATTTCTGGCTGGTCCAGAAAAACTGCTAATCCATAATTTTTAAGGAGAAGGTAGATATCGCTAGCAATGCCTTTCTTTACATCAGGACCGCGGTGATTGATGAAGACATCATAGACAACGCTGTGGGAGGGGGATGTGGAGGAGGATGCGAAGGATGTAGCCATTGGATCAAATATGTTTTGCAGAGATCGGGAATGCGGGCTCAACCTCAATATTTTCGTGTGGATGATCAAGTCCAAAGAACAACCACTGCGCCTTTGCTAATTTCTGAGCTTCTTATTTCGTTAGACAAACGAAGTCGCGATATATATTGAACGAAGGAGAAGACATGCGTGGCAATTTCGTAGTGTAGACGCGTCACCCCGTGGACCACATACTCTGCATCTCCCACCGACGACGCAGCGTCCGCGGTACGCGATCACATGGTGTGCTTAGGTAAGTGCGCACCTTGGAATCTCTTTACCAGTTTTTTATGCAAAACAAGTGGTGTCTACCAATTCATTATGCAAAACAGGTGGCAACCACCTACATAAGAAGCAAGTGGGAGGGCAGTTGGTTACAAAGCTTCCTATATTTAAAACCATGAACTCATGGTTACAAAGCTTCCTATTTAAAACCCTAATCACCATTCAAATAATACAAATGTGTACACAGAATAAGAGCTTTTTAATAATAATTAAAGGTTTCAAAGGTTGGAAACACTAATATATAAATATACCTTGAATTGCTCAATTTTAGAATCGCATGAAGAGATGTAAGGTGCTATAACGTGCNGTTGTCATTAATTATAATATAGAAATGATGTTATGACAACTTAAATTTTTGGACTATTAAAAAAAAGTTGTTATTGATCATAATATAGAAATGTTAGGATAACTATATGCCTCTAGGCTACTAGTTAAATATTTGTTTTTTTTAACTAGATGCTAGCAAAATAGTTGTTGGAACAACTCTAAGGCCTTAGGATGGGATGGGATGTTAGCAAAATAATTGTTTTGACAATTCTAAGTCCTTGGGATGTTAGTAAAATAGTTGTTAGAACACTCTTAAGTCCTTGTTTTTACCAACATAAAGAAACATTAAGACATCACATGTCCTTGGGATGCTCACACTTTGTGAGACTTAGTGGTAGTCACCTAAACTTGTCTTATGTCCTATTCCTACACCTACTAAGAGTTTTACCGATGTCATTGTGAGGTAGCTACAACACTTTTCACTAAATTTTGAGTGCCCTATTTCACCCTAAACTAGCTATTGTGTAATCTCATGTCATTCCACTAGCCATATTATTGCAATATCAAATACACGCCCCATTAATCATGTACATTGTTTCATGTTTACCGAATCATGATATTATCTTGTATGGATCACTTTTGATGGAAAGGTAGAAAAGGAGCAGAGTTAGTATTCATGTGATTACTAGAAGGAATAACACCTGACCATTGTGGCATTTAATAGAAGTGTTGGTTGGTTTTCCCATACATTGGCACAAATAGTTTTTGTCTAAATCAAATGGCATCTTGGCAATTTGCTTCATCCTTTTTTTATAAATGTGCACGTGTCGTGCATATGCATGGCAGTATTGCTCTGCTTGTTGTGAATTTGTTCGGAGTTTGTGTAACTATTGAACTCAACAACAAGGCATAAAAATTGAACATATAAATGAAACTGTATCAAATAATTAGACTTGGAAAAAACTAATCTCGATCATAGATAAAAAAAAAATTACAAATAACTCAATTAAATGTCAATTACAAAGAGGATCTATATTGGTGAAATATATAATTCATAAGCCGACTGCAAGGATCAATGATGCACTAAGACAAGGAATTGGAGCTATATTAATGTAAGAAGGGAAACCATTGACTTTTGAAGTAAACAAATTCACCCCATTAGCTTTTAAAAATAAACAAGTTAAGAAAAAAAAATTGGTAAAATCTACTTATGAAAGTAAACAATTCAAGGAAAATGATTTGGTATAATCTAATTATGAAAGTAAACAAAGTGGAGGATTGAGGAATTTTGTTTTTTAAACTTAAAATTTGAACTTTTAACATTTTTAAAAATGTTATATGCGATTTATTTTCAAAGTTTTGATTTTTATTTAATTATATGTTTTTTATTATTTTAAGATGATATGCATTTTAGATTACAATTTAAAATATTGATTTTCAACATTTTTTTTACTTTAATACATTAACTATATAGTGAAATAACACTACTTTTAAATAATTAGTAAAATAATATATATTTAAAAGCTAGTTATGATTAAAAAGTGTATTTATGATGAAAAATTATATATTTTGGAAGTTTTTTTTGTTAAAATGTTATGTCAAATAAAGAATTTTTATGGTCAAAATTTCGTAAAAAAAAACTAGAAAAATAATGATCATTTAAACTTTTCTTACATATTTGTATAGATTTATTGTATAAAATTAAAAATATTCAATATTGTTTCCCTTGAAGTAATGATTTACACAAAAATGAAAGAAAACAAATAAACTAGATAAGGACATATTAAAAAGATTCATTGTGAAATAAAAATATATAGATATTTATTATTATTGTAAAATTTCAAAGTCCAAACTATGATAAATATAACTCATCATTAATATGTCAAATTGAATATTTTCTTTAAGGACACCTTAAAAGTAATTAATAATTTCATTTCGTCATTTTTCATTTTAGGGATTTGACTTTCTTTTTGGACATGATTCTTTGTTATTGGGTCTTCTATGTCTCAAGTTGTCCAAAATGATCATTTTCAAACAACTCTTTTAGTGGTGGTTAAGACTTCTTTCACACACACTCACACTCACACAGATAAAATTAATTAATTTTAAAAGTAGAAAAGTCATATAAAAAACGAGAGATTTTATATAACCACATAGGGGGTTTAGGTTTTCACAGATCTTCCTGTAAGGTCAATATATTGTAGGTATTGGGGGGAGGAGGGAGGGAGGGGTTTGATGTCGGGTACAAGGGGGTTATAAGTATTAGGGGGTACAAAAAGGGGAATCTGGTAAAAATATGAGATATCTAGTAAAAATAAGGGTTTTTTAATTACCAAGATGTATTGGGAGGGGGGTTCAACAAAATTATTCGGGGATGTATTTTTTAATATCTAGTGAAATTAGGGGTATTCTTTAATGTCCCATGAACACAAGTTCTATTTCACAAGTTCACTAAGTGGAGACCTCGTGGATCCAAGGGACTGTCCCACTAGGGGTTTATGCAGACTCTTGGTGCTATCTAGGCCACATTTATGTGGTCGATGGAGGATGTTATCCAGTTGGTCAATTACTCCGAGGACACCCTCTCAGAAGACATGATATTCACATCACTTCATGTGAGMTTTAGCTCAAATATTGAAATGTACCAARAGGRGGTGGAATCGAGTACACCATCTAGTCCTTTCAAYTTATMTCGAGGGAGGATTAGTAAAGACCATGTCAGRCTCTATAATTCRGTAGGGTCTTTGGAGAATTGTTGTCRGAATGAGGATTGTTGTCATAAAKTTTCTTGAAAGGTGGTTCTAGGCARTGATCATGCATTGTGTGAAGTTCTATCCTCTTGCGTGAATCCGACGTGTCCTTCTCTCCCTTGCAATTCAGGAAACTCCCCTGAAGGAAAAATCATTGAAGGGCCATGCACATTAGGGTTTAATGGGAATCATTTAGAGATGGAAAAGCTTCAAGGGAGAAAGATAAAACTATCTAGGGACAATATTGCTCATAAGAAATGGAGGGTTTTGAAGTCTAAGTGGGGTAGAGTTTCACTAGTGGTCAGGGAGGATCTAAAAGTTATTCAAATCACTGAGCCTCGGGGAAAAAATCTCATTGGGGGATTTAAAGTAAGGAAAGTTTCTATGAAAAATATGAATTTATGGATGTAATATGAGTGGGTGCTAGTTTTGGGTTACATAATGACTATCCATCATTTAGCTAGAGGATGGATAGGTTTCATATTTCAAACTTAAGATGATGCTTAGTGTATTTTGGCAAATCATTGTTATTAGGAATGAAGTTTATTATGTGTTAAACCTTGGCATCTACTTTTTGACACCAGGATCCTAGATAGTGATTAGTTTTCCTACTTGGATAAAACTGCCAAACCTCCCTCTGGAATTCTAGCCAGACTCGGGTATGCATGCTATTGGTGAAGCATTGGGGAAGTTCATAGATTATGAAAACATATATGAAACTTGTATCTTTTTCTATGTGGCTCAAATATTGGTGGAACTTGACCCTCTGTTAGCGATATTTCTTGTAGCGGGGGGTAAAATGCGAGGGAATGGGTATAAAACCCACTTACCCTAAGTCCCAGATGCAAAATGTGCCCGTGGTAAGCAGCAAGCGGATCTGGACGNCTGGGGTGCATCTTTCCGATGGCTGTGATTGGAGAGCCTGGATCAACAGCACGCGAGGCGATCCCTACTCCCACTGCCTTTCTTCATTTAGCCCTGTGGGCCCCTTCCCCATCATGTCGCCTTTTACGCCATTTCCCTCCTTGCCACCTATTCCCCACCTGGCCATGTGGCAGGGTCCTTTCCCTTTAAGCCTCTCTTCTTTCCGTCCATATGGTCTATCCCGCACCTAAACGTCCACTCATTATCCGCTGTGTGTCTCATTCCCTTCCACATCAACCCCCTATAAATAAGGTGCCCATTATATCCCATCTCCTACCCTGTCTGCCTGTTGTCTTCCTCCACGTGTTTTCCCCTGTCATATCTTCCTTCCCTCATCACCTCTCATCTCACCCTCTTAGTCTTAGCGCTACCACTCCCATTACGCCCCCCCGCAGCCTTCACGATGGCCTCCACGTCTATTCATCAGGCCGCTCAGCTAATCCAGGTGGCAGCGTAAGGGGCCTTCCACGTCCCAAAAGTGCCGAGTTGGTCGGGCCGTCCTCAATCCCCATGAAGCAGTTATTGAGGTAGTTGGTGGTGGTTAGACATCGCCTCTGCCATAATGGGAAAGTCCGACGACGATTTAAAGGCACGTCGTTTCGCCTACAAAACTGTCAGGAGTCTGATTGCGTCTACCGCGGGTGCACGATCATTCAGAGACTGTAGCTGGAGATTGTCAGAAGCCATGCAGACACAATGTGTTTAATGCAACGTCTCGATTTTGTTGCTATGGTTGTTTTGAGTATATGAAGTCATTTTCGCCATTTTGGTATCTATCGATGGTTGAGTAGAGTTCCCAGTTGTAAAGTTTTAATGAAGCACTGTTATTCTGGTTATGCATGAACTTGTCAACCTCTTGTCCGTCTCTTGTATATTGTGTTAGAACAGCTCGGAATTGGAGGATCCAGTCGAGTTGTAGCTGTTATAGGATGATGAAGGTTGGATCACTGTAGCAGTTACGTCATTTCTAATCAGTTCTTGTGATTTTCCCAGTGCTGAGTGACTTGGAATTGGTGGATCCAGTCAAGTCCCCTTTCAGTTTCTTGAGACCCTGAACCAAGAGGATCTTGCATTCAGAGTCTTTCTTCTGCAAATTGTTGTAAGCCTGTTGCCCAAAGCCGTTTGTTCACCCTTCTTATCAAGTCTTCCACCTATTCACTCTTTAATCAACTCACTGGCTGAAGTTAGATTAAGACCTCCTTTGTTCCTTGCATGTCAGACCCAGTCCCTAAGTTAGAATGATATTTCCCTGAGTCTCTACCCATCTGATCGCACCTTAAAAACTATCGTGACATAAAACTGATGGGTGTCGGGCTCTGCTCCTGCAAGCAATCCAGGAGTGACTTCCAACGCTAACATTTTTGGCGCCGTTGTCGGGAATGAAGTTGAAGATTTTCCCTGAGCAGAACAACATTGAGCCTCTGATTCTGAAGGTGCATCAGACATCACAACCCTTAAAGATTTCTACTATGCACTTGGCGACTCCATTGTGGTGACCCCATTGTTTCCACATCACTGTTTCAGTTGTGACTACTATTAGCACACCTGAAAGCTGACCCTAAGGAGCTTTCTCGAGAAGGTTTCAGCAGCTGCTTTCTCAGCCTGAGGAGCTTCCTGGGGTCACAACAATGTTAGGATCTGGCCTTTGATGGTGAACAAGGACCAGACACATTCGAAGCTGCACATTTTTTACCTGGCGACTCCATGATTCAAGGATCGATTAGCAACTCCACTAGTTCGATATGGAGAAAATCCTTGCTCGCAGGTTTTCTCCTTTTAATTTTTCTGCTATTCCAGGTTTTCCTAATGTTGTCCCCTCTCCGAATGAATGGAGCGATTATTTGCCCATATTTGGAAAGCGTGATGATGACAACCCTACTCAGCACCTCAGTGAATTT
>SNQJ01S0122877.1:0-12782 GCA_010110895.2 Picea sitchensis | reverse complement strand
ACAATAATAATAAGAATACTCTTTGCAGTTACATTATTTCAACATGGAGTACATTGATTTGTCATATGTAGGGTACTTACAGACAACATCTAATAATGTCTCACTATGATAGGCCATGGGGTGGCCATGCTGAGTGAGAACTATGCCCACGCTGAGTGAGAGCTATGCCCACAACATAGTCTGAAGCATCTGTCTCAATCTCAAAGGGTTGTTGCAGGTCAGGTAATGAAAAAACTAGGGCCAAGCACAAGTGTTACTTCAAATCATCAAACACTTCCTGTTGGGACAAGCCCCACACAAAATTTTCCTTACCACCACCCCTGGTTACTTGGTGGAGGGCCCATGCAATATGGGAGAATCCAAACATGAACCTACGATAGAAATTGGCAAAGCCTAAGAAGCTTTGAAGCTCAGTGAGTGTGGTTGGGGTTGGCCAATCACAGATGAACTAGATTTTGGTTGGATCCACATGCACACCACGCTCATCAACATTTTAGCCTAGGTACTGGACCCTATCCATTCCAAAGGAGCATTTTTCCAAGTTGGCATATAGCTTGTGTTGTGGCAGGGTGTGCAAAAAATACTAAATATGTTGCAAGTATTCTGCCCAAGTTTTGTTGTAGATGAGGATTTCATCCAGATACACCACTACAAAATAATTGGTGAAAGGCCGCAAGATATCGTCCATCATCCTCATGAAATTTGTTGGGGCATTTTTCAAACCAAAGGGCATGACCAACCATTCAAAAATACCTTCTTTTGACTTAAAGGAAGTCTCCCATACATATGTTTGTTCTATTGGGACCTGATGGTAGCTTGACTTCAGATCAATCTTACTAAAGTATTTTCCCCCCTTGAGGTGATCATGGAGGTCGCCGACTTGGGGAATTAGGCACCAGTTCTTAACTGTGATTTTATTTAGGGCTCGGTAATCAATGCAAATTCATCAAGTCTTGTCTTTCTTCTACAACAACATGATTTGGCTTCCACAAGGAAATGATTTGGGTCAGATATGCCCCTTGTGGAGTAGTTCTTGGATCCAATGCTTGATCTCCTCATTTTCTAATAGAGAGCAGCGATAGACTGGCCCATTGGGTAGCGGTGCATCGGGGGTCAGATTGATGGAATTCTTGACCTGATAGTGCAGAGGTACCCCAGTAGGTGAGGAGAAGATATATTTTTATTCTTCCACGGCCTTATCCACTTGCTTCTGCTGCATGGAGAGGTCAACCATAGAGGCCCTGGATGTGGCTACAATATTTTTCTCACTCTAAGAGTGAATCATGAAGAAGACAAACTTTATGGTTTGAGATATGACCTTCCTGCATTGCTTTGCAGAGATCAAGGAAATAACACTAGGTGGGATTACCTCGGTTATCCTGTACAATTTCATATTAAAAGTAATAATAAATTTGTGAGGCCTAAACTCATATACAACATGACATTTCCATAAATAAGGTTGGACAAAAATAACATCACAAACTTCAAGGGGAGAAACATCACACAATACCTCATCTTTGAAGGGCTTGATGTCATATGACAGGTGACATTGTTGATCCATTCGATGGTGTAGGGATGCGAGTGTGGCATTGTCAGCAGGGCTAGCCACTTGATGACCTCCGCTGAGATGAGGCTCTCATGGCTACCGCTATCAACGATGAAGAGAAGCGAGGTGCCTTTCACCCACATCTGTGAATGAAAGAGGTGTTCTCCTTCCTCTGGCCCATTAGGTTCACTGGGATGTATCTTGGTGGTAGCAACAGTGGCACTGAGTTACGCATCAATGATCCATCTCCCCTTTTCTAGTTCTGACTCAGAGTCAGACCCCGCATCTGATTCAAAGGCTTTCACCTCATCCACCAATGACTGCTTTGAGTAGAAATCAACAATGTTATGTGAGGGGATATTATGGAAGTCTCACCACTTCTCGGTATATTTCTTCATCTTTCCATTGTTCTTTTTTGCTTGTGGATTAGACTGGTTGTCCTAAGGTTGTCCATATTTTATTTTTCCTTTGTTCTATAAGCTGGGGCTATGCTTTCCCTACCTCTATTGTGAGGGGTTCCCAGACCCAAACTTCTATGTCTTTTGTTTAAGCTTCTTCTTGATTTTGACGACATATCGATAGGTCGCACCCAAGGACGAGATGTACAAAAACTCCATTTTTTCCTAGATGTATCTATGTAGACCACTATGATACTTTAGCACCATATGTCACTCAGAATATTTAATACCCATCTTTTTTTGTAAGGTATGGAAGATATTTGTGAACTCTAGCATTGCTTGGTCCCTTTCATGCCGCAGTGTGGTCCATTTTGTATACAGGTCATTATAACTTCCAACAGGCTGGTATTGTTCCTTAACAACATCCC
Organism: Picea sitchensis; assembly: GCA_010110895.2. Lineage (NCBI taxonomy): Eukaryota > Viridiplantae > Streptophyta > Pinopsida > Pinales > Pinaceae > Picea > Picea sitchensis. Next base: position 10,410 of record SNQJ01S0122877.1, on the reverse strand, counting down.
TGAAGGACTCTTAGGTGAGTGCGACTATAAATAATGAGGGTTCCTATGTTTCCTTTTCCTCATAGAAAGTATCCCACCAATATTTGACACGGGGAACGAATTTGAGGAACGCAAAAGTAATCTTTTATCTATTCGAAAAGTTATGGACAAAAAAACATCCTTCTATCAGATTCAACCATTTTTCTACATTATCTGTGTCTATCTGACCTTCAAATATATGAATATAAAATTTGATATGTACCTTTAAGGGGGCAACGCCTCTGCTCAAGGAAGATGCGTTTCCTGTTGGTAGTCTCCGAAGGATTTGTGCAAAATTATCCATCATCTCATTTCCTTGTTGCGCGAGGGCTTCCTCGAGCAACAATTTGAAAGGATCTCTTGTCCAATCATCTTTATTTTCTCCCTCCATGAAAGGTCTCTTAGGGGTGTGAGATATTTCTTCCTCAAGAGAAACAATCTCGAGACCCAACTCTTTGTACCCTAACCTCGTCGAGGACATGCACTAAAAATGACAAGGAGCAGACCACTCTAATACCACTAATCCAAATTTTATGAGAACAATGAAATTAACACATATTATTATTATTATTATTATTATTATTAACACAGATACACAAGGAACAATAACAGATATACAGTAAAACTGGCTTCTATTCAATAAGGAAATATTATCCTGAAACTATAAAATGCAGACTGAAAACAAGCTTGCAAGAATGGCTGCGACTTATCTCTGAGAAGAGATGTGACGGTTGTGCTCATTCACAGGAAGATGATTACAATGAGGCTCTCAAATAATTTTTACAATAAAAATGAATTCCAAAATTCTAGACATCCAAAAACCTAACCCTAGGAGATGAAGCACCAAAAGTCATGTGGGCCTTGTTGGGGTAAGTTAGAACATCAACTTCCCGGGGTCATAAATTTTGCATACGATATTCATTTTAGGCGCACGATAACCCGTTGGAAATGTATATCCTAGGAATACACATTTAGCCATAAAATTGTAACTCAATATATAATTTTAATGTGGAGAGCCCTAAAAACGTTGTTTAGGGCCTCAAAACAGCCCTGAAAGTTCAGGACACGAAAACTAGGAAAAACCTGCTAAACTGAAAAAATGCCAAGATGATCTAGTTGGAATAGTTGGGTGACCATTGATATCCATATGGATCATCACTGGACCTCTGTGAGTGATCTAGATCCTCCTGGATCACACCTTCCCATTGAAGAACTTTTGGTCCTCCAAAAGTTTGAATATTTCAACAACTTAGTTATGATAACTCTTACTAATTCTTCCACTTATTCAAATTCTCTTATTCAATAACTTAGTGATGATCAAGCTTCTTCACTCTTCCACCTTGCTGGATATTATGGGACTAAATTTTTATCTTGGATCTTAGATATTGGATACTAGATCAATGTACTTCTATTTGCTTCTAAAATATGGCTTTGACTCTGGCTCTTTGGCTACTGGCGCTAGTTAAATATAGCTCTTGTTCTAGCTCATAGATTCTTTCATAACAAAATTATGCTCACTAAATCTTTGCAATATCTGAATCTAAATCCTATACTCAACATCCACTCCCATCACCTTATTTGGTGAAGATAGTCTATCTCGGCCAATCATGAAACCAAGTTGAATGTTGATCTATGCCTTGCCCACATGGACTCACTGTTCCTGTACTTCTAATGTATATGTAGGGGTATTTGAATAAATTACCTATTCATTTCCTCTCTCCTTCCCTGAAAGAAACTCAAAATATATTCAATATAAATTTGTACGTCTATATGAATATGACATAATATCTTGGAGATGCTTATAACATACATTTTTACAAGTATGTACCTCTTATCTTTACAAAGAAAACTATTTCTTTACCAAATCTAGGAATATTTACATAACTATGATGCTCTTCCCACTCTTGATCTATGTTGGCATAGGGGTAGACCTAAGGTTCAACACTTCAACAACGCACCAACAAAATCCTAACTATTGGCCCTTTCGGCAACACCTGTGAAGCAAGAAAAAGTCTCACCCAAGGTAGAAGCAGGGGGGGTTACAAGAATTAGGTGTTTGTAACCAAGATGTGACATAGATATGTGATCACAACACTTCGCAGAACACTTAAGAACAATATGCATTAGTTTTACAAACTTTATTCACATCGCAGAACACACCCTAAGGATAGATCGATGCAGTAATAATGGAAAAATAGACATCACACTTAGCATCATAAGCTAGATCTAGAACATTCAACATAAATAAAACATTAAGCATTCATAGATCTATCTATTATACATCACCATCAGTGCACTAAGAAGATCCACAACATAAACATCATAGAACAAAGAAAACCATCAACACATGATATACGTGGTTCATTCTAGTGTGGGGCTACATCCACCAACAACTTCTTCTTCTTTATTAGTCTTCAGTATATTACATTCATCTTCTCCTTTTCACTAAGCCACAAAGCCAAGCTTCGCATCGGACATGTGATCTGCGCACTACGCACTAGATCCACCTTCCCAAAATCAGGTCAAGCATAGAGCTAACTCCTTTATCAAGCACAAAGCCTTACATAACACATTTTTTTTCACAAAGCAACTTAGAACTACTTGCCTCTTGCACTTATCCAATTACATCCCCCCTTACACCCATTACATTCTTTCTTATTTATACTTTTACAATCTCTTAAAAAAAGGCCTATTCATGGGTAAACCCATGGGCTGACATCCCATAAACCCTAATGAACCCCTTGTTGGGTTCACAAATCAAGTGAGATCCCACAATCCCAACTCTGCTTGGGCGCTCCATCTTCGACCATCCTGTCGAAGTCCAAAAGGGTGGTCAAACCTGACCAATGTTTCCCAAAAACTTGGTCAAGGGCCAACATGCCCCCAACACTCACCTGTGACTCATCCCGAGTCACTCAGATCTGGGCAACATTGCTTTGAAGGCCTTGAGCTTAGCTCGAGCTGCCTCAACTTGTTGCTTCACCTGAGATTCCTACTCAACAAACTCCTGGATCACTTTCTCTGTAATAGGCCCTTCCAGGCATTGTTCCACTATCGTAACCACTTGGTCCAGTTGTGAATCTTGTCCTTCGATCTCTTTAAACACCACGCAGGCTTCATCCTGCACCGGTTTTAGCCTCTGTGTGACTTCCATTACTCTGCCCTGGATGGTAGTAATCTTCTTCTGAACTGCGCACTGCTCCTTTGATCTCTTCATTCTCTCGACTGTAGTGAGTAACTTCATCCGCGCTTGTACCGATAGTGCCTACTACTGCGCCTCTTGTAGTTGTGCTTCCAGTTTCCTCAGATTTGGGTCTTCTACGAGGCATTCATAAGTTTGTGCACTTCTGTCGCTCAGCTGTTTGCATTCTGAGGCGAGAGCTCTGATCCTTCCTATTGTGCTCTTGGCGGATTCCTCCCTCTAGTTGCTCACTTCTTTCAAGGTTCTTGGTACTGCTTGGGTTTCTAGCTCTATTATCCGTGCTTGGAGATGTTGGATGGCTTTAGCGAGCTTCGTCACTTGAATTTCAACCGATTATTATTCCTCCTGTGCCAAGTCCGACACAAAGCAAAGTTCCTTGCTCAGTGCTTCTTTAACCACAATATGCTCTGTAAGTAGTTAGTCCTTTTCCCTCCATATCTTTTCTTTGTCCTCCTCGAGCATCGCCCGTAACACATCTTTCTCATTTTCATAGGTGATCACACAGTACCGCGCAACACGTAGTTTCTCTAGGACTTCTTCTTTTTCTTGCTTCAGTGTTTTTATGGTCTTCTCCTTTTCTTCTTGTAGTTTCTAGAGTCGAATCTCTATTGCATCTCCTAATCTTCTCAATTGGGCAGGCTCATCTCCCAATTCTGCAAGCTGTGACGAAGAGGGTGCAGTAGGTACTGCGTGGACTGTCTGAATAGCTTGTTTCATCTCCTTTAGTTCCTTCTCGACTCTTTCATACAACTCCTCCTGCTTTGCTCCATATATAATAGGTCCTCTGAAGCATCCTCCATGGCTCCATGGACTAGACCAATGTCATCCTCTGTGAGCGTGGCCTCTAACTAGGGATTATTGGCGTGGGCCTTATTTCTTCCTGAAGGTTTCTTTGGAGAAACCTTCCTCTTCTTTGATGTTTCTCTCTTGGTAGGGGGATCCTTCGGTGGTGTAGCTTCACCTTCTCCTTGTTTTTCTCCTTTATCCCCTCCTCCTTCTTCGTTTACTTCGTCTCCTCCTCCTGGCGAGCCAAATCGATTTCCTTCTGAGGCGTTATCCTCCTCGTTAGTTTCTATATCTTGGACTTCCTCATTTTTCTTCTTCTTCTTCACACTTCTCTATCTGACATGCTCGAACCAGGTGACCAAGGGACTTCCTATAATGTTAGCATCGGAGAGTTCTGCTTCTGCAGTGGGTACAAGGAACTCCTTCGGCCATTCCTTGGTGATCTGCTCCATGTCTTCGTTGGTCAGCTTTTAATAGGACTGTAACTCCTCCTTGCTCTCATCTCTGCGTGTAGTGATATAAATGAAGTGTGGGTCTACGTGGAACTTAGCTAATGGTCTATATTGGTGCAAGGTGCACGGTGTCATGTGTTGGAGCCGCCCCTATTTTTTCGCCTCACACAATTTTGAATATTCTGATACTTGAGATCTAGAGTTGTTTTTCTTTTCCCTTTCCTTCCGAAGTCATAAAACTCTGAAAAAACTTTTGTTTCCTGAATAGTAATTCTTTGTCACTTACAAAGGGTCCGTTTTTTCGCAAGTATGTTTGTCCTTAGGATTTTTCAAGTTTCGCGATCTCGCAAGTCAGACACCTTATTTCTTGAATTCACAAGTCCCGAGTCGCGAGAATACGAACTTGGTTCTAATTTTCGTCCAAGGCAAGAATAGTATAATACCTTTAACCCTTGATTAGACATCGTCGGGGTTTCGCGCCTCGGCATTTCTCGACCCTAAATTTTTGTTTTCTCAACCCCGAGAGCCGAGAACGCGATAATTTTTAAATAACCATAGTCAAGAACCAGGAGTAAAAAACCAACCTTAGTTAAACTCGGTTCTCGACACATTGCCTCTCGACATTTTCTTTTATAATGTTGAAGTGTCCAAAACTCCGATTCACGAAGTTGCGACATAATTATATTAAGCCTTAATTATCGCCGCATCGCAATATCGCGACTCGGTGTATCAATCTCCTAAAATTCTGCCTTCAAGCTCCCGAGTCACGATCTGGCGATTAAGTTAATCATATCATTAAGGATCCACCACATCAAGATTATTGTTAATTAATGCTAAGATCAGAACTCGCAGTCTCGCGAGTTATAAAATCAAAACGTTAAAGGGAAATTCACGAGATGACGAAAAACGAGGAAAGCTATAAGTCATTAAGATTGGAAACTTTTAAAATCAAACGGATTACGTCTCGCGCTTCGAGGTTGGCACACTCCACGAGGTGTTTATTCATTTACTCTCCATAACCTGAGTGCCTGTCAAGACGCCCAATATTCATGACATTAATGAGAAATTAGGGTAAATTCACAATGAAAATAAGATCGGATTTTTTCAATTAATCTGGTTTTATTCGTGATTTGACGCACTGATGACAAGGTACATGGTTTTCAAAATATATACGAGACTTTGTTTTATTTGTTAAAAAGAAAACATTTCTTATTAAGCGTATAGAGAAAGATTTCTCCGAGTGAACTAGCCTCTGTATGTATACGCAGGTTTATCACAGAAGAACGAAAACACCAGCTTCAGCTATGGCACCAAGGAGAGGAGCTAAAGCAAATGTTGAAGTCGCCGCACAGGGTTCGGACAACGTCTCGGATACTTCTCCTCGGACGGACGGCTCAGTATCTACCTGGTCTTCTATTACAAATATCCTGCAATCAGAGTTAGTGAACTGTTCAGATTCTGATGACTATAACTATGATATTGTGAAGGACGACATGAACACTAGATACAAGACAATTGTTCAGTCGAAAATGCACTTGGTGGCAACCAGACCTCGGTTGCTCCCATATTACGATATGATCCGATGGGCATTGGATCACGTCGACCTACCTTCCAGAACTATTCTGAATGACAGACAGGCCATGATTGGGACTTTTAGGCCCGAGCATATCCAGTCTATGTACAAGCTCCCAGCGACCTCTGAATACACATTTGGCAAAGAATTCTTCGCAGAATTCAAAGAGAAGGAGTGCAAAGAATTTGACAAGACTATGCCGGGCTTGATAAAGGATTGGGTATCTCGTCCCTCCACATTCAGGGTGAGCAACGAAGGTGTGTATTCGATTTCTTCGTTGGAACCAAACTACAGGTATGTGGCCATGATGACTTGTCGGTTTTTCGGATCGGAGGACACCGCTCATTTTTTCGTCCAGTGGGTACCCCTCATTTTTCGGGTAGCCGAAGGTTCCTCATTCAATTAGGAAAAAATACTCTCTGATAATTTTTTCAACAAAATCACCGAGTACCAGGAGCAGAAGGCAGCCGGGAAGCCTTCTAGATTCTACATGTCCGCGTATATCATGGATGCGATATGCTCCCTGACGCCTTTTCCTTTGATGAATTGGGCTTGGAGTCCATCCGGAGAAAAAACTGTGCATCAGTACCACGATAAACTGTGGGAAAATAATGCGACTGAGTTTATTTATGAAATTTTTAATTGGGTGATGGTGCCCCTGCATGTCACCATTTTTGGTTTTTTTCCACCCCGCATCTTGGATGGCATTACTGCGAATCTGAGCCAGATCGCAGACTGGTACGTGGAAGAAGAATTCTCTTATTTGAGAGTATTCGGAGCTGTTGTTCCTCCTCTAGCGCTCCCACAATTTATCCCCGATAAACTGGCATGTCGCGAGATTGCTCGACAGACAGTAATCGGCGGCGTGAGCAAAGAACTAAAAGCATCAACAAAGAAGGTATGGCCGTCTTTTCCTATCCGGCTTAATTCATATTCCCTGCTCGATTTTGGACATGCTAAGGCTGAGGCTGCAGCTTTAGAAGGCTTAAATTTGGCTTATATTGAATATAAAAGGCATGACCCATAGAGGATCGTAAGTACTCATTTAGGAAATTGTGGCTTAAAGAGGTTCGAACACGAATCCTCACCTTCGGATGATGTTTTCTGAGGCGCGAAATCCTATTCGGAAGTGCAATTCTGAATCGAATCCCTAGCGGCCGAAGACAGGGATTCTGTCTTAAAATTCCAGGCGAACAGGAAGCGATGTCTCCCCGTGGTGCTGGGAGGTTTGGCACTTCCCAAAGACAAAGAAAAAGAAGCCAAAAGTTCTGAGGGGCAAACATCTAACCCCAAAAAACATCAAGAAGGAGAGCGGGAGGAGAGTCCTGAGCCAGAGAAAAGTCCTGAGCGGGAGGAGAATCCCGAAACAGAAAAAGAGGCTGTTGATCCTCCTAAGGAGCAGAATCCGGAGGTGGAAATAAAAGACACAAACCCACCGGAAACTCAGAATCCAGAGACGGGGACAAAGACCTCCGATCCCCTGAAAGAGAAAGATCCACTCAGTACACCAGGAAAGGCTGGGAAACAGATTGGGCAGCCCAAGAATCGGTTAATCAAGACTCTTGAAGCTCGAATAGCTTTAGCTGCCGAAGATGCTAAAAGTCAAGCGAGTGGAGCAATAGAGCTGGCCCAATTGGCCGATAGGAAAGAGATTGAGGTCCTCAAGACCAAGCTGGAGAAGGCAAATCCAGTCATCCGAGATGGTCAGGTGCAGTTCGGCCACCAAAGGGATACGATCACACAATTACGGGCTCAATTAGAGGTCACAGAAAGAAAGGTGATTGACGTCGAGATTGCCAAATCTCGAGCAATCGACATTCGGAGCAGGGTCTCTTCTGCTCAACAGAGCCTACTAAACAAAATCGGGGTGTTTCGAAAGGATTGCTTGTTGATGAATCAGATTTCTGAGAATCTTATTGTCAAGGAAAGAAACACAGAAGCTGCTCGGGTCGTCTTCCAGGAAGCAGTGATAGCTACCAATAACAGGTTTTCGGCAGGGACCCCCGGGCTTTCCATTGCCGAACAGACAAGGGGTAATATTTTGTTAAAGAACTGGGAGCATGATATTGCTTTGAGCAAGGAGCAGGCACAAAAAGTGACGAATTCACTCGAAGAAACCTTCAAAAACATAAACGTTGAACTATTAGGGATGGAGAATAGAGGAGACACAGAGATGCTGAGGAAAATAAATATGGAGCGAATCTCCCTTGACATGAAGGAGAAAAATGAGAGAGATTTGGTGGAAATCTCTAAAATGGACAGGGTAGGGATGGCTCAAATTGATGAGCATCTAATTCAACCCAGCACACAACTCGGCACCCTTGATATTGTTGATGCATATATGGGAAATCAACTTCCGCAATTAGCCCGAGACTGCTATTTTGCTAAAGCCAGTTGTCAGGCAGAACCGTCACAGCTCATATCCCAATTCCTGGACAAATGTAGGATATGCACCGAGTCTATGCAGAGACAAGCACCTGGCGCACTTTGAAAACGGAGTTGAAGAGATGGAGCGGTTTCACTCCTAACAGCTGCCAAACAGAACCGCCACAGCTTGTATCTAATTTTACGGATAAGTGTATCATATGCACCGACTCATGTAAAGAAAACGCCTGGCACCCTTTTGTATAAATAGAACAGAGAAAGAAGAACACAAGGCTGGACTTTTTGGGTATCAATGGTAATAGAGTTTTTGCATGAAGGAAGTTAATACAAGCAAAATTTGGATATTCATAATCCCGTCACGATTGTGTTGCAAGTTTGTTTCGTTGTGTTTTATTGTTTCTTTTCATTTTGCTCTACATAATTGATATATGTCACTATAATTTAGTAATACCACTACTATAGTGAAAGGGGTTTTGTCATTCTGTAATTGTCTCTTGTCTTTCCTCTGCACCAGCTTTAGCGGGTGTAAGACCAATTTACATTTACAGAATCGTATATTTATTTACGTTATATCAATTATGTCTGTGTTAGTTTCTTCTTTTATGTATGTACGATTTTTCTATTGAACAGATCTTATTATTTTCCACTGTTAAACGTTTTTCTCCCACGCTGCATATTTTAATTAAAAGTAACACAGTTACGGGAAAAGGCCTTCAATTTGTGTTTTTATTTCATTCTTAGTGCACAAGTTTCTCTTCACTTCAACCAAATTGAACAGCGTCGAAATCTCTCGTTAAATCATTTCTCACTGTGATGTTTTCTCAATGACTGTCCCTGTAGCTATTCAACCGAATATTCAACCCGGACTTTCCAATCAGAATCATATCGCGTTAAATCTTTTCGATACAATACTCATAACTTCTAACACCCGAGAAGAACTTGAACGTTCATGGGCAGCCATTGAACGAGATATAACTGCTCAAGAGTAGTTGGAAGCTAGACGTAGGGAACGTAGAAATCTACCTTAGTTTCCCACACCGAAGTGAATTTATTCTTGTATACATCCTTAACACACCTTCGGATGCCTTGAAACTGTACTCTAAGCCTTAGTGCAGACTCAGGAACAACATCTTTCTGGCGCCGTTTCCGGGGACCGAAGTTACGAAATCTTTTCCCTGGGAAAACGACAAACAATTTCGTCGATAGTGTTGCTCTTTGATAGTGAACATAGAGCACACACCGTTTTAAGGCTTGTTTAAATCTTTCACTTGGCGACTCCACTGAAACACAAAATGGCGTCTGGTAGGAGGCATACCAGACAGAACCCGGATAGCAAGCTCGTTACGCCTGTTAATAATCCTGAAAATTTTTAAGAGTAAGAGGTTCGCTTGAGACAACTGCTTCAGTCAATAAACCCAAAAATCCACTTCTAAAGACTAAATCCACTTCAGAACCTCTTTCTTCCGGTAGCCCTCTGTCTGATGCCAAAGATCCACAAACAAACTACTCTGAATTTAGGAGTGAGCTACATCAGGCTTTCCAATCTATAAACAAAGGTACAGGCCCTTTGGAAAGATCGTCGTCTTTTGACACACCAACCTTTCCTCGGCAGAACCTCCCAGTTTCACCTTATTCAAAGNCAAAAATCCACTTCTAAAGACTAAATCCACTTCAGAACCTCTTTCTTCCGGTAGCCCTCTGTCTGATGCCAAAGATCCACAAACAAACTACTCTGAATTTAGGAGTGAGCTACATCAGGCTTTCCAATCTATAAACAAAGGTAAAGGCCCTTTGGAAAGATCGTCGTCTTTTGACACACCAACCTTTCCTCGGCAGAACCTCCTAGTTTCACCTGATTCAAAGGTGTGTGTTACACCCCCATTTCCTACCCCCAAGTCGATGGCAGGCGTCGGAGGAGGAGGTGGAGGAGCGAATGTCCCCCCTCCCGGAGTATTTGCAAAAGTAGCAGCGAGATACGCTCCCTTAGTTTTACC
>SNQJ01S0122876.1:26780-43310 GCA_010110895.2 Picea sitchensis | reverse complement strand
TGGAATAAAAAAATCAATAGATTCATACCCTTCGGTACTCTGGAAGCCGAAACACCGAAGTACCATATTTATGCGCACTAGGTCATCTCAGGGTTTTGTGTATCGGAATTTTGGGATATGCGAGGACAGGAGGTCTCGTACGCAGATCCTTCGGGAGCCGAAACTCCGAAATACCAAACTCTAAACTCCGAAGCATAAACTAGACTTTGCACACTACGCCCTATCGAGACTTTCCCCATTGGGACTTCGCATCTAGTAGGTACATGGAACAAAACTATCCTTTGGGGTCTTGGGTACCGAAATGCAAAAACACCCAAGGCTATACGTACTCATCCATTTCGGCATTTTGCCTATTGGGATTTCGGGGATGGTGCGTACAGGGGAAACTTACCCGTGTGTCCTCCGAGTACTGAAACACCGAAACGCCGATCCAATTCACACTATGCCATATCGGGATTTTTCAAGTCGGGACTTCGCGATACAAGAGGAAGAAGAGTCACATTCTTCGATTTCCCGAGTACTGAAAAGCCGATACACCTACTCATCTTACCCTCGACCAAAATTCAGGGTTTCGCGGATCGGAGATTTGCGATGGGCGCAGACAGGAGGTCTCACATCTAGATCTTCCGGGAGCCGAAACTCCGAAGTACCGACTCTTAACCTACGCATCTATTTTGGGATATCACAAGTTGGGGTTTCAGGACTTGCGGGTGCAAGGGAATACTCCCTTGAGTATTCCGGGTGTCGAAACACTGAAATGTCCTAACTTATCCACACACCATCATTTCAGGTTTTCATGAATCGGGGTTTCGGGTCTTGCGATTACAAGGGAATACGCCTTTGGGTATTCCAGGTGTCGAAACACCAAAATTTCCTAACCTATCTGCATGCTATCATTTCAGGATTTCGCGAATCAGGGTTTCGAGACTTGTGAGTACAAGGGAACTCGCACTTAGGTACCCCGGGTGTCGAAACGCCGAAATGTCCTAAGTCTAAGAGGACCATTCTCTCTCATGCAGGGTTTTTCAGACTTACACCATAAAATCTTCCGACATATTCTTGGGTAAACTTTAAAAAGGGTGTCCCTATGGGAAGATCTATCTAGGGCATTACTTGAGACAAATAAGGGAATAAATTTCTCGAGAACAGACATGAATACTGAATCCATTCAAAATATACATATATATATATATATATAAATATAAATATATACATAAGTCATATGTGGTCTTTCCAATATAAGCATGCATCCACCATTTCTGATCAAACACCATACATACAGTCTTATATGGAAATCATTCATAATTTCACAAACCATGAGCATATATGTCAGAATATTTAAATTCAAGATCCAAGATATAACACTTATCAGAAAAAAAAAAACACCAGGTGTGATGCAACTGCTGAGAGGGGTGCTCATTTCCACCCAACCATAGGCTCATCAATTCCAAATGGATTTACCACTAGCCACCCCTAAGCTTAGACCATGATGCTGTGAGACTGAGCCTCTATTCGTCAGAAGTCGAGAACGAAGGTTACTCTCCTCCTTCTCTGCTCATCAATCACTCTGTATATTTTTCCAGAGTCCTTCTTATTTCTCCCCCTCTTGCGATCTCTATCGCGTCTGACCCCTTCCACACCTCTTTCTTGCCTTTTCTTTTCCAGTGAGGTTGTGTGTGGAACGAACTTCCCCGCGGTGGTCAGGTCTGAGGCTTCCACGGATGGGCCGGTTCACCCCCATCCCTCATTAACTCATGAGGAGCCTCCTCACCTACCAACCTGGTGAGTAATTCATTTCGGGGCCAGTGAGCCGCTCTTGGTTCTCCGGGCCAGTGAAGACCAAATACGGTTTGGTTCGGTGGAAGTTAACGACACCATTCCGAGTGCCTTCCACCACCTTTCTTCAGCCATCGTGGTCTCTTTTTCAGCACATCCCCCTCTCAGCAGTCCTGTAACATATATTCCTAACATTATTTACATTCATCGACCTTTTACTAAGGTCCATTCAAATCACACATTCACATCTTTGAGTTTGCCATAGTTCTTGGCCAGTATAGTTATTTTTACAGACTGGGGAAAACAGGGTGTTACACTACCCTAGACAAATAAGAAGTACTACTCTCTAACCCTATGAAAGAATATCAACAACGTGAAGTTACTATGCTAAAAGGATATAAGAATCAGAATGGGAAGAGGAACATCGAGACAAAGATCACATGGAAGAAGGATAAAAATCTTAGTAAGAAGAGAGAAAAGCTAGAAAAGTTGCAGAATATTCTAGAGGGAACTTCACAGAAGGAAAGTTTTTAAAACTATAACTTCGTCAAGATATCAGAACAACACAACGTGGCACTTTGCCATGAAAGAGCGATATGACCGTTGGAAGCATTATAACCGTTAGATCGATGCCCCAAATGGTTAGAACAACAATTATGGCCAGAAATATCGCCATCAGACTGTTTGGATTGCACCGTAATGAACATAACTGCATTGATGAAGGCTTCTCACCCATTGGAGAGATATGTTACCTCATTGTCTACTTAGTCTATCAACTGTTGCATTGAGAACACTTTTGTGAATTGTATCAGAGCTAACAAGAGAACTCATTGCTACTGCACTGTGTTTACTGAGATCGACACCTATTCTATTGCTTTGAGCATTCACTCATCAACTTGAGTTTTCCGATTGAGAGTGTGAATGTCGGATGAGCTCAGCGCTGTGGAGAAGTTAGTAGGGGAATTTTTAATTGATCTGATGGCTGAGAGAGTGATGTCCATAGGAGTTCAAGATTCATCGATCATGCCGACCTGCAGCAAAAAAGAGAACCAAGCACTGAGATGACTTGGAAAACACGAATTTAATCCCAACTATCCTGCCCAACTACATTCCGCCTTTGGCTGGCGTGGTGATTTATGACAATGTCCCGAGGGACTTTGATTACACAGTGGTTACTACGTACCTCCCGAAGGGGATACGTGTAGTTAGAACGCAACATGATAAGATCACGATGTTGAAGTTCAATGACTTCAACCTAGGGGACCGCAAGAACTACAACATACTCTCTCCTTACAAGTATTTGACCAGGATGAAGGGGAAGAACTCGAAAATAATCCCCTAGCCATCGACTATGAACCTCGCATAGTCCACCCTCTTGACTGTGATGAAGATTCCACATTTTGGAAGGCACGATGAGGTTAACACCTGTGTTAAGCTCCTGCTATCATGTTATCATGGTGACTACCTATGGCTAGATAGACGTATCACAGTCGATTCGACACGGATCCATAGGATCATTGGATTGAGCATGCAGGGACCCGACCCATAGGACTTCTACCTAGGGAAGTCTACAGATTGCACATTGGCACAAAGGATGAAAGACACATATGGTGATGTAGAAAAGGGGACACAAGGCTACAAGGTATCTTCCATCCAGAATGGCGCAGTGTGCCTAGCCTTCCAGTTGATCGCAGGAAAGTTGGTGAGAAAGAATAGACCTATGCAGGTCACAGGGTTTGTTGCAGGTCACAGAGTTTGTTGTGGACCTCGCAGGGAAGTGAAAACAAGGCTTACAAATGAACTGGGTGAAGTACCTAGTCAACCAACTATAATTGTATTGTCGCAAAGCCTAGGATCAAGGCTATGAGTTCCATTTTAGCTGGCTCCTAATCCTCATAGCGTTTACTACTTGGGAGATGCCGGAAGGTGCGACCTTTCCGGACATTGAGCTGTTCGAGCCGCTCGCTACGAATTTCACCATGCTTTGGTACTCGAGCGATATGGGAAAACAATGGCAGTCGAATGCAGTCTTCCACACATACTATCTCTAGTTGAAGAGGGCTATCGAGGCAGTCTCTTGCATGATGCCAAACACCCTGTACCGGTTCAGAACTCTCATGAAGCTCCACGCAGATCGACACTTCATTTATATCACTGCGTGCGTCAATGAGCATAAAGAAGAGATTCAGTCATACTATAAGCTCATAGAGGAGGACCTCAAAGAGATAACTAAGGACTGGTCTGTAGAGCTCCTTATCCCTACCGACCCTACGAAAATGTTCGATCCTGAACAAATTGGAAGCACGGAGGCCACTCGCGAAGTATAGGATACACCTGGAACTAACAAAAGGAAGAGGAAATAATACATTCAACAAATGAGAAGTACCTTAGACGAAACTACTTCAGATTCCCTTGGAGGAGGAGGGGGTGACGAAGTAGATAAAGCATAAATCAATGGAAAAAATGATCAGCTAAAGTAAGGCGAAGTAACACCGCCTAGGCATCCTGTTGATGAGACTGATCCCTCGAAGAAAAGAAAGGTTTCCCCCATGAAACCTACCTCATGAAAGAAGTCAAGAGCTAGAAAAACCACGATGAAAATTGTGCTCACTGTCGATGACTTTGTCTTCATCATCACAACTGTAGTAGATGCCTCGTAGGATGTCTTGTAGAAACATGAATCCAAGCAGAAGGAGATGTACGAAAAAATCGAGGTTGAACTTAGACGGGTACAACATTCCCTTCACTCCATCCGCACAGTATCCACTACGACCCCACCTTCAGAAGCACCAGAGTTGGGAGATGAGCCTAACTAACTCCGCAGACTAGCCAATGCGACCGAAGCCCACCTTCGTCGCACACAGGAAGAAACAGAACATGCCACAGAGGCCCTAAAGAAAGTACAAGAAGTACTCATAGAACAAAGCTGGGTTGCGAAGCAGGAGAAGGATGACATCTAGAGAAAGTTTGTAGAGGAAAAAGCACAGATCTGATAAGAGAATGAACAACAGCTCGCGGAGCGGGCCGAAGTAAAAGAAGCAGTCAACAGAGCACTTTTCTCTGTGGCGGGCTTACAGTAAAAAGCAGAAGAACTAGTAAAGCATCAAGTAGCACAGCTTGCGGAAGCCATCCAACAACTTCAACAGAGAATCACAGATCTGGATCTATGAACAATGCCCAACACTCCACAGGATGTGTGAGATCAAAGAGAAGAAACTGCTCGAAGCGCAGTTGAGAGAATCAAGACCCTCACCATGGAATGTAAACAACTAAGTGATCGTAGTGCCCAGACTTATGATCGACTCACTGAGGATCCTGAATTGAAGGCACTGGAGTCACAACTCTAGGAGGAAAAGTAGCAAGAAGAAATAGTATAGGCACAGTTGAAGCCCCTATCAACAGTCAAGAGGATGAAGCGATCCCAAGAACAATGCACTGCCAACAACAGGTCCACACCATTCAAAGAAAAGTCATGGAAGTGACTTAGAGGCTCCAAACAATACAGGACGAGGCTTTCCAACTGTTCACAGAAATTGAAGGCCGAGGAGCAGAGCTGGAACAAGTCATCACTGCAGCTGAACAATGCTTAGAGGGACTTGTCAACGGAGCAGTTCTCCAAGAGTTCGCCAGGTAGGAGGCCTTGGCGCAACAACAGGTCAAAGCAGCTCGAGCCAAGCTCGAGGATTTTGAAGCAGAGCTACCCAGAAAAGAGTGACTCGGGATGAGTCACAGGTGAGTGTTGGGGGCCTGTTGGCCCTTGACCAAGTTTTGAGGATCCTTGGTCACTTTTGACCTATTTTGGGACTTCGGCAGGCTGTCGAAGATGGAGCACAAGTCGAAGTGGAGATCATGGGATCTCGACCCCTTTTTAGGGATTTTTGGGTTTTGGGCTTATGTAACGGGTATGGAGATATCGGCCCATGGGTTTACCCATGTTTAGGCCCTTTTTGTAATGTATAAATATATATCTAGGTGATGTAGGAAGTGGCTAAGTTGTAAGTTGTGCTAAGTGAAAGTGATGGTTGTAAGTGCTTTGTGCATATTGTGTGAGACTTGTAAGGCTAAGTGCAAGTGACTATAAGAGTCTGTGTAAAGGCTTTGTGCTATCATCTAGCTCAGGGAAGGAGGATCTAGTGAAGTGTACATATCTCCTGTCCTATGCGGAGTAGGATTTTGAGGCTCTGTGCATGTAACTGATTGAAAAAAGATAATAGAAGAGAATAAGAGTTGGTGGACATAGCCCCAGGCCGGGGGTGAACCACGTATATCCCGTGTTTCTATGCTTTGTGCGATGTATTGATGTGTTTACTTGCTTAGATGCTTTGATATAGATGAATGATAGATAGATTTGTTGTTGCTTTGTGCTTAATTATATGGATGAATGCTATATCTAACCAATGTGAATATGCTTAGTGCTTGAATCTACTAGATATGGGTGAATACTGCGATGCTCTGTAATTAGGGTTTTATTTGCGAAGTAGATACTGGTTAAATACTAATGAACTATAACTGCTAAGTGCTTTGTTAAGGTGTTACAATCACAGATCAGTGTCCCATCTAGGGTTGCAGACATTTGAGTCCTGCAACCACCCCTGCCTCTACCTTGGGTGAGACTTCATTTGCTTCGCAGGTGTTTTCGAAAGGGTCGATAGTTAGGGTTTTTTTGGTGCGCTCTTGAGTGTTGAACCCTGGGTCTGCTCCTATGCCAACATCAAGCTCATTGGAATTTCCAAATTTATGGGAGGTTGGAAGAAATCAGAAGATATAGGGTTGGAAAATTAGGAAGTTGTGAATTGGGATGCATTTGTCCAAAGGTTGACAGGGAATAATGTTACTATTATTACTGCAAAATATTTCAATTATCGAGATAAAATCCAAATATATCAAGTCTATATTTGGATCAACTAAGAGGGGCCACTGTCACCTAACCAACCCTTTTTTGCACTTCTAGATGGCTCTCATCTGGCTCAAGGGGGGATTCCCTAGGATAGGATTTATAGGGTTTAGGGAAATGAGTACCAAGGTGATTTTAAAGAGTAAACCCAACAAAATATTTTAAGGATTAAAGGAAAAAATTGTGATGGGAGGATTGGAGACTAGTTCCTTGGCCTATTATTATTTTTGGGGAATGTGGGGTCAAATAAGGAAACAAACTTGAAAGAAAATGGGTGAATCTATGGTGATATCTAGGGTTGTCCACTACCAACCCCAGAACATCCTCCTAGTACCCTAAAACAACTTCAAGAATAGATTCAGTGGAAAGTAATCCACTAGTAACCTTCCAAGAGAAATGAATAGAAGGGTTGTTTAAGAAGATCCGAGAGAATGCACCCTCTCCACTAGAAAAACACAATTACAGTTAAAATTCATTTCATGAACATAAACTAAGAGATAAAAGGAGACCACTTACTTAACCAATATTTAATCCATCCAAAACCCTAAACAATGAATCATCCAAGAAGAAAAAGAAGGCATTCACACATTATTCTCTTCAAGAAACCAGCCATAGCCTTTTTTAAGAAGATATAATTTTAGAAATTTCAAACCTAGGGATTTCTCCCCCGATCCATCGATGAGAAAATGATGAGGAAGCACATATCTATTTATAGGGATATGGCCAAATTCCTTTACAATAAAATAAAACATTTCAAGTAGAATATCTTAATCTAGCCTATGGTGGGGAAAAACACCCTCTTTAGTAATAAATTAATCTAAATTACAAAAGAAAAGAAAAGGGCTCTTTAAGCCACATGCACGATGAAATCATCTCCGAAGAGGGACACCTCCACAAATGAGGGAAAGAAGGGGGTTCAATGCATAGCATACAACCTCCAAAGGAAAAGGCCCTTGAAGGGTGAACACTTCCACAAGTAATGATTCCTGATTCACGTGCTAACTCATCCAGATTCAAACCACAAATTCGACAAACACTCCCACAAAATGCTATGTCAACCATTTCTATACTTGTCCCATATATCTCGTGTATATATTCTCGATGTCTCCTTTGCGGGAAGAGATCCTCCTCCGTTTCAAGATCCTCAAGTTACTTAAATCCTATGATGGAAAATCTTCTGAAGTTCCCAACAACGAACTTGCTTCACCATGGCATGTCTGCATGGATATTATTTTCTGAACATATAAGCTGCCATCGAACGAAGTCCAGATGAGTTATGGCTTCTATGTTCCAGGATCCTCTATTGTAGAATATCATTTTCTAATTTGGCATTCATACACATTAACTGATCCCAATCATCTGAGTGATATTGTTCCTTTTCTCCACTTTCAGATTTTGTGATCCCATTCTCTTAATGATGTGCTTAAAACATCAATGAAAGCTACAACTCAAGATTTGGATTCATCGGTGCTATTTGAAAAATAAACTTGTTTATCATATTTTACAAATTTATGGTTGGATCTTATATCACCCAATTTTCCAGATGAATTACATGAAAAGTCCTTCCCATATTTAGAAACATATTGAATGGATGCCTCCAGATTAGATACCAAATATTTACAATCACAATGTTTTCTTGCAAGATGGAAGCTTCAATAACATTGGTGTCATTTTTCTATAATTAAATGAAAACCTTTGTAGGTTCTTCAAGAAGGGAAATATTGTGAATATGTAAATCACCGTTAATGGAGTCCTTGGATGCTTTATGAAACCACTCTTCTCCTTTCACCATACTGTTGGGATGAAGAAGAGAGCAGACTGGCTTCAGTCCAAGATGAAAATGAGGCCTTGCTCAAGAACCAAGATGGATTCAACTAGAAGCTTGATATTGTCAATCAAAGAGTAAGCCCCTACTAGATGAAGGGGTAACAAATATTGAAGAGGAAGAAGGCCTCTTGGTTTGGGACAAAAGTCATGCCAGTGGTTGCTACACTACAAGGTTAGGATACGAGGCAATGTTCACACTCCAAGGTTAGGATACGAGGAAATTTTCATGATGTACAAGTTCACAACAATTAATGGTGGTGGAACATGGTGTGGAAAAACAAGCATCGCTTAAAACTATATTATTTCTTTAGATGGTTGGTATTAACATTAGAAAATTTACTTAAAACATATTTTGAAGGTCGAGGATAGTGCTCTATGTGTAGATGTGCCTCTAAGTTAGTTGCTCACTTGCTTGGAGAATGCCACTTTTTTTTGCAAGTTTTGGTTGCAGAAGTAACACTCTCAAGGAGGTTGGTCATTGAAGTGACATACATTTTGAGGAGACACTCAAAACATGATGGGAGGAAAAATAATTATCTAAATTTGAATCTCTCCCATTTATTATATGATGGGCGTTGTGGAGAATCAAGAACAAAATATTATTCAAAGGTGAGATGATCAATCCTCTCCATGTATACTATAATATTTAGGATGATTTTGATAGTACTCTATAAGAAATTATAGTAAAATCCCTGAGGCGGGTGGGAGCTCTACATGTAGAATCAAATCAGGCCTGGAGATTTTTTGATGGATCTTATGAGTGGATTCTTTATGGATCATGTGTGGGTGTTTATGGACATACATGACCACTTGTTGATGGAAGGGAAGTAACTCGGTCCAATATTCTTGAGTTTAACCCCAACCGTTTGGTGTAGCTACATCTGACGGGTTTAACAACTCCGTTATCCGGTAGAGAGATATATCCTACAAAAGTATGAAAAAGGGATACTACAAATCTTAACTACTATCTATCAAACTTCTACTACTTACTAAATTAAAATGCTTATACTTTTTACAAAATCTACAAGATGTACAAGGTACAATATTTTAGCGTAAGTCTTGTGAAAAGAAAGGTT
Source organism: Picea sitchensis (assembly GCA_010110895.2). NCBI lineage: Eukaryota > Viridiplantae > Streptophyta > Pinopsida > Pinales > Pinaceae > Picea > Picea sitchensis. Next base: position 33,737 of record SNQJ01S0122876.1, on the reverse strand, counting down.
TTCGGGGAACTAAAACTCAGACAAATTTAAAGTATGATAAAATCTAAATATAATATACAAATATAACTTAAATAATCTAACAAATATTCAAATCAAACTCAATATATGAATCAAAATAAGTAGATATGAATGTAACTTATAACTATTTTAGTTCAAATGGACAAAGCACTTAAACTAAATAAAAATTTACATTCATCAAACCGAAACAAAAGAACAAAAAATTACTAACCTTGTTGGAGATACTTCACACACACCTAGGATTTATTTTTCCTAAGGTTTTCCCTATGTTTATTAGTCATTATTCAGTCTCCTATAGTTTAGGGAGAATATTCCTCTAGGAGAATATTCTCTTCAGTTCACACTTCAGTTTGATTAGTTGAGTGGAGTCTAGATGCCACATTGGGATTATCACCATGCAACATTGGGATCATCACCAACTAATGCACATTTTCCTTGGGATCATCACTAGACTAGCGCATTACTCATGATCCCATGATCTCCTCCTCACTTCACTCTGTTTCAGTTAGTTAACTGAATATTGAGAGAATAATTAACTCAGACTAGGTGGCAGTTCACTCCCGTAACTACCTGAGAGACTAGACTAGGTGGCAGTTTACTCCCGTAACTACTGGTGCATGTCCATATCATTCTAGACCACCACTATGGCGCATTGGATTCTCCTCTAGTGCGCATTAGTTGAGTTATACATAATATATCATGTGTAAATTATCATTCATTCATTTGGTTAATACATATTCTTCTATTATTTCTCTCTTGCTTCTCTTTTCTCATATTTTCTCTGCAACTGTGTATGTCGATTTCTAGATAGTTCTATTTTTTGCAGGTTCAACACATTTACATGGTATCAGAGTTGATGGTTTGCCTATGTAAAAGACACACCAAATTATTTTTGCAAGTACCAAAGATTGAAGACACCGGAAAAATGGAATTTCCAAAAGAATTCATTCTTACACCGTACAATTTATTTGCATGGAAGGAGAAGATAATAATGCATCTTCGAGGAAAAGGATTATACAGGTTAACCATGAACACAGAGACAAACCCCACATCAGCCATAGAAAAATCCAAGTATCTAAATCGAATGGATGAAGCGTTTGGAACTATTTGCCGTCTCATTTCTTCTGAAATCCTCTTTCACATATCCTCCTGTAAAACCACCAATGAATCCTGGACCACCATGTAATGGATTTTTGGAAAACATGATGAGATGAGGGGACACATGCTCGAGGTGGAATTTCTCACATTGGATCCAAAAACCTTCGACAATCTCCAAGATTTCTTTTACCAAATATAAGGATTTGTTGTCACAACTCAAGGTTTGTGGGGTGAATAAATCTAAGGAGGAGAAACAAATGGATCTCACCATTCTCTCCAAACTTGGTCCAGAATACTCAATGTTTTTATCCACATTTCATTTAGTTAGGCTCACCTCTGGAGCCACCTGGACCATGCCCTCTCTTGAGGCCTTTATTGAGTCTCTGACACAAGAGCAAAACAGGCTCATCAATATGGGAGAAATCAAAGGCCCAAAGGCACATGCACTTACTGTGCAATATGGTAGCGGTCATCAATATTAGAAATCTAAAGACAAATACAAAAGGAAAGAACATGCAAATCCAAAGAAGGAAGGGTACTCAAAACCCTTCAACGATGCCTCTAGATCCAAAGGTTGAAAGGGAAGAAAAGGGGAGAAATGCACTTACTTCCATAAAGGATTCCATCCAGAATATGCATGTATGTAGAAACAGATAGATCAAATGGACCAAATACTTCAACAAAACAACCTTGGAGATCACATCCCTGAGCGTGCCAAGAAGAAGAAGCCATAGGATCAAAATCCCAAGAAAGGCATTTCTAGACATGCTTTGACATCCATCAACTCCTCTCCTGATGCTTGGATCGTAGATTCAGGTGCATCACACCATATGTCACCCACAAAAGAAGTCTACTTTTCATTGAATGCATGCAAAGGTTCTCCTATTCTAATGGGTGACAACTCTCCATTCGAGGTCACAGACAAAGGAAGAATTAGACTCACAAACAAAAGCTTCGAGAATGTGCTACATGTTCCCAAACTTTCCGTCAATCTTCTCAATGTGTATCAGATGAAAAACTACGGTACTAGAAATAGAGTCATATTCACACCTAATGTAGTGGATATCTATGACATGCAAACCAATTCCAGGGTTACTAATGGTGAGGTAAATAATCAATCTAGACTCTACACATTTTTTGAATTTATTGAACTAGATTCTACATTACTGCTTACCCATGTCGATAAAAGCAATCAGACATGGCACGAAAGGTTCAGGCATTTAAATTTCAGATATATGCAAGCAGGGAATGGTTGATGGTCTACCTGACATCCACTTCTTCAAAGGAATTTGTGAGGGATGCGTTCTTGGAAAACTCCCTCAGGAGAAATTCGACAAAGGAAAGACTCATAAGGCTTCCTCTCCTTTATATATGATCCATAGTGACCTCATGGTCTCTTTTCCACATCCATCAATCAATAAAACAAGTTATGTGCTCATTTTTGTGTATGATTTCTCACGCTTCACATGGATTTTCTTTCTTAGGAAAAAATCAGAGGTCTTTCAACACCTCAAAGATTCAAATCCCTTGTTGAGACTGTTATCGCGCAGTTTGTAGTTAGGACAATAAATATATGAAGAGTAGTCAAACTGGTGTAACTGGAACCTATCCCACCCAATGTCACCTCAATGGGATGGTTCTTTCTGTTTAGGGAGGTAAGGCCCAGGGGAGATGTCCCTGGTGACCTAGGGTTTTGAGAAGGAAAAGGATTGTAAGACAAAGATAATTTTTCCTCCTCACAAGTCACCACCGAGCAGATAGTCCAGCTAACAACCAATAATAAAGTATAACCCAAAAGAGAGATACACCTGCCCGAGACAAAGTAACAAGAAACTGATATATGCAATCTTTCTCACTTGGTTAGTACTTCATGAAATAATGACTATCTGATACATATATAGGCAATTGAAAAGTAAATATTGACGAAGTCAATGTTTATGAAATAGCAATGAGATGTAATGTCACTTCTTCAATAAATATTCAAGAAAAACGTGGCATTCAATGTAATAATCAACACTTCATTAAAGTAATTCCCTTAAATAACCATTCAATTGCTCATGAGAAAAACGTTAGCTGCACAAGTGATGTTAACAACAAGAGATGACGGTAGCAGTAGGTTATCAAGGTTAGTTTTTTAAGCTAGGGTTAGTAGTTAGGGTTTCATTCAAAGTGTTTGAGAGTAGTTTATAACATTCACAAGCTCAGACTTAGATCAGTGCGTTTCCAGGGTTAATGGAGTCAAAAAGGAGGGCGCAGGAGCTGAAGGATCAAGGAGATAATAAAGCTAAGGACTGGAAGGTGAAGCTTTGAAGTGTTGCTATGGCAAGGCCTCAAAGTCAAAACCCTAGGGGAAATAGGCTCACTTCAGTGTAGAAGAAACTAGGCCTCAACGCTCTCTCCTCCTTCCTTAACTCAATGGAAAAATGTCTAGCACAAGAAAAGGCATAAAACTAAGACAATAGGATTTGCAAGGCAACGTGTTGCTATGGCAGGGCTTTACCAACAAAGCCTAAAAAAAAATGGCTCATCAAGGTGTAGCTAAACTAGGCCTTGATGCGTCTTCTTCTTCTTAGCTTAGAGAAGTAAAATGACTAGCATATGAAGAGGGGGGAAAGAGTGTAGCTAAGGCTAGGCTCAATCCTCTTCAGCATGAAATAATAGAGTGTTGCTAGGGAAAGGCTCTATCTCACTTCAACAAATAAAATGGCTAAAAATCTTAATGGGGACATGAGACAAGGACCTTCTATGTGTGCTTGTCCCCTAGGGTTTAAATCAACAAAATTATAACCATAAATGAAAGAGAAATAAAACTACAACCATTCATTCAAGAAGTTTTGTAGAAATTTACTTACATTTAAACAAGAAATCAAGTATCAAATCCTAGTTGTAACACCTTCCACCAAGATAAATGCCAAAATATGCCAAGAAAATATTCCTTCAACAAGTGCACCTCACTATTTCATCCAAAACCCTATAATAGGGCACAAATTTCAGACCTCACCAAGTGGTGAGTGAGATATGATGAAAAAATGAGAGTAAAAACCCTCAATTTATACTGTACCATGACCTAATTTTACATTTTAGGTCATGAAAAGGCCGACAAGGCCAAAATACTAAAAATCATATTGTTTTACATTAAATGTTCAAAATTAAAACCTAATCAAGCTAAAGAGAGACATCATGCCCCTTTCAGGGAGACGTTATCCCCTTCTAGGGAAAATGGAGCATCCTGGAGCAAAATGTTATCCTTCCTTGGGCTTCTCCAACCTGCCACACGTGCCAATACTGCCAAATTTGCCTCCCAAGACATCCATAAGGTTGGATGATGTCATGATCATCATGAGTGATGTCTTAGGCCTTCCATGGACAACGTTCCACTGAAAAAGGGACAATACCCCTAGGTCAAGCTCTGCCAAGGTGCCTCTGGTGGAACGTCCTCCTCTACTTCGGTGCAAAGCCCATGATCCATATATGTTCTGTCTCTGCCCCCTGATGGGGTCTCAACATCCACCTGATGGGTTCTTCAGCCCCATGGAGGTTCGAACTGATCATATCCCCATGTGTACCGGTCCAAATGGTACCTGTCCATTAGGCATGATCCTGCACATCAACAACTATGCCCTCCATGGGCTCATCAGTCACTGGGATCATAGAAATTTCAATCACATCTCATCATCAAATTTATTAAACACGTGGATAAAATCCTTAATAAATTAGTCAAAATATCAAAGACATTACACAAGCCTACAATACAAATTTGGAGAAAATGATAGGGCATCCTATTGGGCTAGTGTCCACTGGAAGAGGAATTTTTCCGGAAGAGACCTCATCCAAGCCATGTAAGTGGGTGATGTGGTCAAGGGATGTCCAAGAAGGTGGGTGCAATGAGAGCAGAGGATGCAAGGTTTTACTTGTGGGTACCTTTGTAGAAGGCGAGATGCACCTGTCCTGGATGCAAATATTTCCAATCCCATGCCTTTATTATTTTATTCTTTTTTCTCTTTATTTCTTTTTCTTCAAGAGGCTAATCAGGGGACACTGCCCTGGCGTGGTGACTAGTGGTGACAACATTACCCACAAGTACTTTTGTAGAAATAAGAAGACTGGCTCGTGATGAGACCCCCTTTCCCTTGGCCATGCAACCAAGAGTCACTAACCTGTCATGGTAACCATATGGTGGTAATGTCATACTGCTAGGTACCCATGGACCTAATAGGTTGGCTCATGATGATACCTGCTATCCTTTGACTAGGTCTTGTTTTTTTATTTTTACGGGTCCCTCTTGTTTCTTGCTGAGAAGCCTTTTATTTCTTTCTCAGGGATCCCTAGGCGAAGCATCTCGAGGTTTTATTCTTAGGATTTTATATTTTTCCAACTTTATTTTACCTTCTGGGCCTTTAGACCCTTCTTCCCACGAGGTAAGGTGATCAGGGGATCAAATTTTGCTCAAAAATTAAAAGTGCCCAGAATCGCTTCAAACCGGACGAGAGTGTAGGCCTCGTCGTTGCGAAACCAATGCAACTCGTTTCATCTCAAACGGATGTCGGGAGCGAGAGATATTGCAATCTGTTCAGAATGTCAAATAGGTAAAAAAAGGGATGCTGACTGTATAGTCCGTACAAGCTGACGTGGCAGAGTCCGTACGCTAATGTGGCAAGGGTTATGTGACAGTTTTTGATTGGTTGGAAGTTGGGTGAATCTTATTTTGACACGTGGCAGTTTTTGGTTTGTGGTTGGATGCCATGTGGCCCAATCATGGGCCGCCTCGTGGCATCCTTATATTGGTTCAAAATTATGGAGTCCATGGGATTGGAACCCCGGACCTCCCACACCAGTCAAGGCTTTGGTAAAGTCCGTCGTGCCAATGGGCCACACGTTGATCCTTGTTATGTATACAAGCTACAATGTATATAAGTTTATGTTATATTGTATATGGCGGGGGGTCGGGCCGGGGCTTAGCCCCGACCCGCGGTTTTATTGTGTTAACATAAGACCATAACCATATATATATATTGCGCGGGAGTTGTTTCAAACGGAGCCCAACCCCGGGTTTCATATATGATCACAACTATATTATATGGTATGTGCACAGTTCCAACAGTTATGACCGCCGACCGTTTGGTTTGGTTGAAACGGTTCCCGCCAGATGTCATTGCTCCATTCGTTGGAAAACAAAGCCTTCTTTTTGCACAGCCCGAGGTCGTATGGACCCCCACACACCCAGGTGCTAGGCGGTTAGGGGCCGGCATGCCCATAACTGTTCTATAGTTCGCACCATTGGTGCGGTTGCGCCCGGTGCTAGGTTTTTACGCTTTATATTGCGTGTGTGCTAGGTTCATTGAGAAGGGGTGTGTTTTGTAGATGCAGAGACAACAAGCTTGAAGGGGGGACTTCCAGGAGGCCTAACTTCTTAATTTTTCGACCGATTGAGGTGTCGAAAAAGCCTAGCTAGGGGTTTTTGGACGCTCTGAAGCCATTGGAGCAGTCTGTTGGTCAGTTTGAGAATTGTAAGACATGTTTTTGATCACTTTGAGAAATTAATAATAATGATCCATTGGAAGCTAGACCAAGAGATGTAGCCCAAGAGAGGGGTGAACTCCTTTATTAATTGTTGTGTTTATGTGCTTATGTTCATTGATTATGCTGCTGTCTATGTGTATTTTACATGAGTAATCCTTTAATTTATGTGTTGCAAAGTTGATACATTTTCTTTTAACACATAACATTTACTTGCAATAATTTCAAGATTTCAAGTCTTCTTCATTTTTAGATCAAGTTGGTATCAAAGCACTGGTTTTTGAAGACTTGATTGTTTGCAAGTGTTTGTTTCTGATGCTCACA
>SNQJ01S0122876.1:7848-26770 GCA_010110895.2 Picea sitchensis | reverse complement strand
GTTTAGATTTGCCTCCTTATATGCAGATGTATGCAGTTGTTAATGTTGAGAATTTGAAATTGTATGAGCCTCCTTTGATTGATGATCAAGGAGAGCATGTTCGGATTCCTTCTATAGATGATTTTTCTCCAGAATATCTTACAGAACTACATGAAGACACCATCCTTGACAGGAGAATGCGAACTTCAAAATGAGGAAATGTGGAGTATCTTCGAGTTGGTCGTAAAGGAACGAATCCAAGCAAAGCCAAGTGGATTGAGGTTGGAAGGGTGAGGGAACTTTACCCTCATCTTCACATAGACTGAAAAATAGTCTTTTGGAGGTCCAAAAGCTTCCCAATGGGGAGGTGTGATCAGGGGATCAAATTTTTCTCAAAAATTCAAAGTGCTCAGAATTGCTTCAAACTGGACGAGAGCGCAGGTCTTGTCGTTGCGAACCCAACACAACTCGTTTCGTCTCAAACAAACGTAGGGAGCGAGAGATATTGCAATCTGTTCGGAATGTCAAACAGGTAAAAAAAGGGACACTGACTGTACAGTCCGTATAGTCCGTACAAGCTGATGTGGCAGAGTCCATACACTGACGTGGCAAGGGTTATGTGACAGTTTTTGATTGGTTGGCAGTTGGGCGAATCTTATTTTGACACGTGACAGTTTTTGGTTTGTGGTTGGATGCCATGTGGCCCAATCATGGGCCGCCACGTGGAATCCTTATATTGGTTCAAAATTATGGAGTCCGTGGGATTCGAACCCCGGACCTCCCACACCAGTCAAAGCTTTGGTAAAGTCTGCCGTGCCAATGGGCCACACATTGATCCTTGTTATGTATACGGGCTACAATGTATATAAGTTTATGTTATATTGTATATGGCGGGGGGTCGGGTCGGGGCTTAGCCCCGACCTGCGGTTTTATTGTGTTAACATAAGACCATAACCATATATATATTGTGCGGGAGTTGTTTCAAACGGAGCCCGACCCTGGGTTTCATATATGACCACAACTATATTATATGGTATGTGCGTGGTTCCAACAGTTATGACCGCCGATCGTTTGGTTTGGTTGAAACGGTTCCCTCCATTTGTCATTGCTCCATTCATTGGAAAATAGAGCCTTCTTTTTGCACAGCCCGAGGTCGTATGGACCCTCACACGCCCAGGTGCTAGGCGGTTAGGGGCTGGCACTCCCATAACTGTCCTACAGTTCGCACCATTGGCGCAGTTGCGCCTGGTGCTGGGTTTTTACGCTTTATATTGCGTGTGTGCTAGGTTCATTGAGAAGGGGTGCGTTTTGTAGATGCAGAGACAACAAGCTTGAAGGGGGGACTTCCAGGAGGCCTAACTTCTTCGTTTTTCGACCGATTGAGGTGCTGAAAAAGCCCAGCTAGGGGTTTTTGGACGCTCTGAAGCCATTGGAGTAGTCTGTTTGTCAGTTTGAGCATTGCAAGACATGTTTTTGAGAACTTTGAGAAATTAATAATAATGATCCATTGGAAGCTGGACCATGAGATGTAGCCCAAGAGAGGGGTGAACTCCTTTATCAATTGTTGTGTTTATGTGCTTATGTTCATTGATTATGCTGTTGTCTATGTGTATTTTACATGAGTAATCCTTTAATTTATGTGTTGCAAAGTTGATCCATTTGCTTTTAACACATAACATTTAATTGCAATAATTTCAAGATTTCAAGTCTTCTTCATTTTTAGATCATAAGGTGCAATCCTGTAAATAGGTTAACCCATTGCCTAGACAAGTGTAAGGGATAGATGGGCAATAATCCAGATGAAAAAGTGGTGTTATGATGGGAGCGAATGATGGATTTTCAGAAGCCCTCCCCAGTGGAAAACCAAAACCTACGGGCACAGGCTTACCAGGGCATCCTGTCAATCCCCCCAGACATGGTCAAGTGGGCAAGTGTAAGATCCAAGCATTTGTTAGAAACAAAAGGAATCAAATGCACATATTCAAGGTTTTTGATGATCAAAGTGACACATACCATGATACCCGAAATAGTTACCTCATGGAGCAAGAACCATCTCTGACACAATACCAAGCCGATGGTGATGGATGCTACTATCATTGAAAAGATAAAGGTGATGGAAGAAAGAAAAGGTGGGCCCTCCTGGGCCATGCTAAAGTCAGTCCTGCTCTTGGTACTCCATGTCTAGGACTTGTGGGCCTCGAGACTTGATCTCCTAGTTATCCCTAAAAATGGGGGATAACATCTGTCTCCAACTTGGGGACATGTGCTCACCCTAGAGCACATGAGAACCTCAACATATCTAGGATAACTTGTTTACTTGCTTGATCTCAATAGAAATATCAGTAACCGATTGGGGTGGTAATGCCACCCCAACATATATTTATAAGAGTGAAATAAAGCAATCAAAAGTGTTAATGTAAAAGAAAACTACTTACATGTACTTACCTGTTGGCTGGATGTTGGGTGTAGTCAAACAACCAGTGAAGCCAATCCAACAGTGTCCCACAATATCTACCTTTGTGCTTCATCATAAACCAAAATAGTGATAAGTCAAGAACAAAAATGACATGGGTTAGAACATATATCATATCATCGGAAATCACAAGGTCTAACTCATGGAGGCGGGTGGGAGGGATAAAACCATGCCAAGTCAACCTGAAAGAAAAGTACTCAATCCAGTTTAGGAAAGGGTCATGAAAAGTCCAAGGTCCAGAACATTGACTCAACATCTCGGCAAACTGGTTACCTAGGATGTCCTTGCACTCTAAAGGGACTGACAAAGATCTAGTAGGTGGCTGGAAAATTCTTAAGGGAAAGTTGAAACATTGAGATGACATACTTGAACTTATAGTTTTCAACCAACCCTTGGATTCTAGGGTTTTCTTCAAAGGAGACTCAATACAAAATATATACCTCCCAACTACACCCTTAATGATACGTCAAGGTAAGGTAACAAGAGGTGGATGGAGAAAAAGGTCATGAGAATCCTTCTTTGGGAAAACAACGCTCTAACTCCTAACAAGACCTAAGCACAACGATGGTAGATAATAATCTTCATAGGATGCATCTAAGTTCTCGGAGGAGTACTCATCAAATCCCTCAAGGTAAGACCAAAAAATATTAGGAAAACACGACACTAGGTCATCCTTGGGTGCTTGGGGAAAATCGGTAAATACATCATCCTCTTATTGTCACTAGTCAAAATCAAAGGTAATCTGTCGTGATAACTGTGAAGGAAACAATTATGAATGATTGTCAATGTTGTAAATAGGGTCCATATCACAATCAATTACATCCCATTTACGTCTTCCAACATGTATGAACTCATAAATATCAACTATGTCAGTATCAGTACCATAACATGGAGGATTCAAAACAATCATATTCTTATCTGTCTCCTCCTCTTTTTCCAAATCATAAAGTGGAAAATTATCAAAATTTTTGGGAGAAGGGTAACTTACTGTTTCTTTTTGTGCAGGAACTTATAGGACTTTGGTGTTTTCATCATGCGTTATTGTTTCATCCTCATGAAGTTCTCCTTTGTCTTTGATTAAACATCAAGGAATATCCACTTCGTTCAAGGCTCCCATTTCTCCTTCATTTCCTGAATCATGGAACAAGGTGTCATTGGAATCCTGAAAAGGAAAAGAATTAACCTCATCATCCTTTTGTTGTGCAGGAGAAACATGCTCTTGGATTTCTTCATCAAAGGGAGGAGCATAGGTTGATACTTCATCACTTTGCTTAGTTTCCATCTCCTTAGCCACATCTTCAACAATCCTATGTTGAATGATGGTTTGTTCCCATTCTTCTTGGAAATCATCAATGAAGTTCTCATGGGAAAACAAACTTTCCATACTAAGAGTACCTGAGGTAAAGAGATATTTTATCCCATATAAGGAGGTGTTTTATTCAATTCTTGTAGCCATGCCATAAGCTTCATTGAGTGTCCTTGCATCCCTTTTACTGAGGGGAAAACCTAGATTCACCAGGAGCACATGGGTATAGAGATGGACAATGTACTTGTCTTCAGGGCAGTGGCTTTTAGGAATTTGACATAGAGTGCCCTCAAACCTACTCTAGAAGTCTCTGAGAGTTTCATTCTCAGCTTGTTTTATATGTTCGAATATTTTTATTAGTAGTGATATGTCTTCTAACTGAATGCCCCATTTTTCGAGAAAGGTTTCTTCCAATTGTTCCATATTTGTGATGCTAGTGTCGGGGAGATTTTCATACCATTTTCTATCATTCCCATGAAGAGTGGTGGGAAAAAGTTTCATCACTACATATTCAGTATCATCATCGACAGGATGGAGTCCAAAATAAGAATAAAAATCATTCATATGAAAGTTATCACTTTCCCCATCGCTACCAGTGAACCTAGGGAGCCATTCTTTTTTTACCCGGGGCATTTGTTGTGGGTATCCTGAGATTTTGTTCATTTCTAAAGGCTTGTAATTTCCGGGATACCATTGTGAAGTCATTGTTGGCTTCGTCATTGGTGGAGTCGCTAGATAATTTTCTTGAAATTATCAAAAGATAAGGGGAGTCTCCAGGTAAGCCTGTAAGATAAAGACTTCTAGAGGCAAGGCTTACCGAAAATTTGTCGTCTTGTGGAAGGTTTGACTCAGCATTCCCGAAAAACGACGCCAAAACGTTATTGCACAGTTTGTAGTTAGGAAAGTAATTGGATGAAGAGTAGTCAAACTGGCATAACTGGAACCTATCCCACCCAATGTCACCTCAATGGGATGGTTCTTTCTATTTAGGGAGGTAAGGCCCAGGGGAGACGTCCCCAATGACCTGGGGTTTTGAGAAGGAAAAGGATTGTAAGACAAAGATAAATTTCCTCCCTCACAAGTCACTACCGAGCAGATAGTCCGGCTAACAACCAATAATAAAGTATAACCCAAAAGAGAGATACACCTGCATGAGACAAAGTAACAAGAAACTGATATATGCAATCTTTCTCACTTGGTTAGTACTTCATGAAACAATGACTATCTGATACATATATAGGCAATTGAAAAGTAAATATTGACGAATTCAATGTTTATAAAATAACAATGAGATGTAATGTCACTTCTTCAATAAATATTCAAGAAAAATTTGGCATTCAATGTAATAATCAACACTTCATTAAAGTAATGCCCTTAAATAACCATTCAATTTCTCATAAGAAAAACGTTAGCTGCACAAGTGATGTTAAAATCAAGATATGACAACAACAATAGGTTAGCAAGGTTAGTTTTTTAAGCTAGGGTTAGTAGTTAGGGTTTCATTCAAAGTGTTTAAGAGTAGTTTATAACATTCACAAGCTAGACCTTAGATCAATGTGTTTCCAGGGTTAATGGAGTAAAAAAGGAGGGTGTAGGAGATGAAGGATCAAGGAGATAGTAAAGCTAAGGACTGGAAGGTGAAGCTTTGAGGTGTTTCTATGGCAAGGCCTCAAAGTCAAAACCCTAGGGGAGGGAGGCTCACTTTAGTGTAGAAGAAACTAGGCCTCAATGATCTCTCCTCCTTTCTTAACTCAATGGAAAAACGACTAGCACAAGAAAAGGCATAAAACTAAGACAAGAGGATTTGCAAAGCAACATGTTGCTATGGCAGGGCTTTACCAACAAACCCTAAAAAAAAGTGGCTCATCAAGGTGTATCTGAACTAGGCTCTGATGCGTAGAGTAGAGTGTAGAGTAGGTGTAAAAAAACTAGCATATGAATAGGGGGGAAAGAGTGTAGATAAGGCTAGGCTTAGCATGAAAGAGTAGAGTGTTGCTAGGGCAAGGCTCTATCTCACTTCAACAAATAAAATGGCTAAAAATCTTAATGGGGACATGAGACAAGGATCTTCTATGTGTGCCTGTCCCCTAGGGTTTAAATCAACAAAATTATAACCATAAATGAAAGAGAAATAAAACTACAACCATTCGTTCAATACGTTTTGCATAAATTTACTTACATTAAACCAAGAAATCAAGTAGCAAACCCTAGTTGTAACACCTTCCACCAAGATAAATGCCAAAATATGCCAAGAAAATCTTCCTTCAACAAGTGCGCCTCACTATTTCAGCCAAAACCCTAGAATAGGGCGCAAATTTTAGACCTCACCAAGTGGTGAGTGAGAGATCATGAAAAAAATGAAAGTAAAAACCCTTAATTTATACTGTACCATGACTTAATTTTACATTTTAGGTCATGAAAAGGCCAACAAGGCCAAAATACTAAAAATCATACTGTTTTACATTAAATGTTCAAAATTAAAACCTAATCAAGCTAAAGAGAGACATCATTCCCCTTTCAGGGAGACGTTAGCCCCTTTTAGGGAAAATGGGTCATCCTGGAGAAAAACGTTATCCCTCCTTGGGATTCTCCAACCTGCTACACGTGCCAATACTGCCAAATCTGCCTCCCAAGATGTCCATAAGGCTAGATGACATCATGATCATCATGGGTGATGTCTATGGCCTTCCAAGGCCAACATTCCACTGAAAAAGGGTCAATCCCCCTAGGTCAAGATCTGCCAAGGTGCCTCTGGTGGAACGTCCTCCTCTACTCCGGTGAAAATCCCCTGATCCATATCTGTCCTATCTCTACCCCCTTATGGGGTCTCAACATCCACCTAAAGGGCTCTTCAGCCCCATGGAGGTCCGAACTGATCATCTCCCTATGTGTACCAGTCCAAATGGTACCTGTCCGTCGAGCATGATCCTGCACATCAACAACTAAAACCTCCATGGGTTGATTAGTCACAGGGATCATAGAAATTCCAATCACATCTCATCATCAAATTTATTAAACACATGCATAAAATTCCTAATACATCAGTCAAAAGATCAAAGACATTACACAATCCTGCAATACAAATTTGGAGAAAATGACAGGGTATCCTATTGGGCTAGTGTCCATTGGAAGAGGAAATTTTACAGAAGAGAACTCATCCAAGCCATGTAAGTGGGTGATGTGGTTAAGGGATGTCCAAGTAGGTGGGTGTAGTGAGGGCAGAGAATGCAAAGTTTTACCTGTGGGTTCCTTTGTGGAAGGCGAGCTGCACCTGTCCTAGATGCAAATATTTCCAAGCCCATGCCTTTGTTCTTTTATTCTTTTGTTCTTTATTTATTTTTCTTCAAGAGGATAATTAGGGGACACTGACCTGATGTGGTGACCAGTGGTGACAACATTACCCACAAGTACTTTTGCAGAAATGAGAAGGCTGGCTCGTGACGAGAACCCCTTTCCCTTGGCCATGCAACCAAGAGTCACTACCTTGGCATGGTAAACAGATGGTGGTAATGCCATACTGCTAGGTACACATGGACCTAATAGGTTGGCTTGTGATGAGACCCCCTATCCTTTGACTAGGTCTTGTTTTGTTATTTTTATGGGTCCCTCTTATTTCTTGCTGATAATCCTTTTATTGCTTTCTCAGGGATCCTTGGGCGAAGCATCTTGAGGTTTTATTCTTAGGATTTTATCTTTTGCCAGCTTGCTTTTACCTTTTGGGCCTTTAGCCCCTTCTTCCCATGGGTTAAGGTGCAATCCTGACACATGTAAATAGGTCAACCCATTGCCCAAATAAGTGTAAGGGATAGCTGGGCGGGAAGCCAGATGAAAAAGTGGTATTATGATGGGAGCAGACGATGGATTTTCAGAAGCCCTCCCCAGTGGAAAACCAAAACCTATGGGCACAAGCTTACTAGGGCATCCTATCAATCCCACTAGACATGGTCAAGTGGGAAATTGTAAGATCCAAGAATTTGTTAGAAACAAAAGGAATCAAATGCACATATTCAAGGGTTTTGATGATCAAAGTGACACATACCATGATACCCAGAATAATTACCTCATGGGGCAAGAACCTTCTCTGACACAAGACCAAGATGATGGTGATGGATGCTACTGGCACTGACAAGAGAAAGGTGCTGGAAGAAAGAAAAGGTGGTCCCTCCAGGGCCATGATAAAGTCAATCCTTCTCTCGGTACTCCATGTCTAGGACCTGTGGGCCTCGCGACATGATCTCCTAGTTATCCCTAAAAGTGGGGGATAACAGAGACACAATTAGGAAAGAAAATCAAATTCCTCTAAACAGATAACAGGGGAGAGTATGTCAACCATGAGATATAAAATCTTTGTCATGAGGCTGGGATTCAGTTGCAACAAACGATTCCTTATACTCCACAACAAAACAAAGTTGTTGAGCGGAAAAATATATCTCTAAAAGAGATGGCATCTTGCATGCTACATGAAAATTCACTTCCACATATATTATGCTATGAATCACTTAATTGTGCAGCCTACATCCAAAATAGATCTCCCCATAGATCTATCAAGGACAAGACTCCCTACAAGGCTTGGAGCGACCTCAAACCGAAAGTGAACCACTTTCGTATTTTCAGTTCACATGCATGGGCCAAGATTCCCTCTGAGAAGAGGAAGGCACTTGATCCACAAAGAACATAGTGTATATTTGTTGGATGCCTCGACAGTGTGAAGGGATACAGACTCATTGATATTTCCTCAGACCGACTCATCATTAAGCGTAGTATCCAATTCGAGGAAAGTGTCTCACGTGTACCTCAACAACCACATGCAGACACTTTTGTTCTTCCACTTATCAAAGATGATGAGCGTGCACATACCAACTCTTCTTCAGATGAGATTTATGATTCAGAGGATTAAGATGATCCAGATACATATTTAGTACAATCATATATAGATTCATTGCATGAAGATGTAGATGTAGATGCAGAGCTAGAGCCGAGGCCCAAGTGGGCCAAGACTACTTTCAGGATGCAGGGGATATTGTTGGGGATCCAACTGATACTAGGAGGAATCGATTTTATTTCGAGGAGCCTCCTCTTTCAATCACTGTCATTGAACCAATGCCACTCATACATATTTTCTTGGTTCAGTCTTCAGATCCACAATCCTATGGCGAGGCTGTTGGAAATCCATTTTGGGAATCCACCATGTAGGAGGAGTACAAATCCCTCCTCGAGAACTAGACTTGGGATCTGGTTCCCCTTCCTTTAGGAAGGAAACTTTTCAGGTGAAGATGGGTCTATAGGACCAAGAGTGCAGTGGATGGACATGTTAGTATATACAAATCCAGGCTAGTTTCCAAAGGCTTTTAGCGGGTGCATGGAATTGACTATGATGAGACCTTCGCTCAAGTAGCGAAGATGGATTCCATACGTTTGGCACTTTCCATTGTGACAACCAAGGGATGAGAAGTCCATGAAATGCACGTGAAGAATTAATTTCTTCACGATGATCTCTTTGAGGAGATCTATATGGAGAAGCCCTAGGTATTTATTTAGGATTCATCTTTGGTCTGTCGATTGAAGAAGTCTCTTTATGGCCTCAAGTAGGCCTAAAGGGCATGGTATTCCAAGATGGACTCCTACCTGCTGTCATAGAACTTTGTATGTTGTAAGTTAGAACCAAATGTTTACATGCTCAGGACGATTGATTCACTTCTACTCCTAGTTCTGTATTCCAATATGGATTGCTACCTGCTGTCACATAAATTTGTATGTTGTAAGTTAGACCCAAATGTTTACATGCTCAAGACGATTGATTCACTTTTACTCCTAGTTCTGTATGTCGATGATTTGTTGATTACTGTTTGCTTGAATTCAATAATTGATACAGTCAAAATGATTCTGCATGACATTTTATTGATGACAAACATGGGTCTACTACATTTCTTCCTTGGCCTCGAGATCAGTCAGGATGCATCAGTCATCAAACCGTCTCAGGCCAAGTATGCACGAGATCTCCTTGAGATATTTCACATGACAAAATGCAAGTATGATTCAACTCCTTTCCTATCAGAATTCAGAGTTAAGGATGGCAGGGACACTCCACTGGTGGAAAACACACTGTACAGACAACTAGTGGGGAACTTGTTGTATCTCACACACTCCAGACCTGACCTCTCCTATGCAGTTGGAGCAGTATCCAGGTTCATATAGGAGCCACATGAGCTACATTGGAAGGCTGTAAAGCGTATCCTTTGATATGCACAAGGAACCATCACCTTTGGGATTCACTATGCAGTAGACTCTACATTGAACCTCATCGAGTTCACTGATTCTAATTGGTTGGCCATAGCATTGATCACAAGTCCACATCTGGTTACTCACTCAGTCTTGGTTCCAGGCCTATATGTTGGTCGAGCAAGAAGCAAGTTGCTATTTCTCTATCTTTAGCCGAGGTAGAGTACATAGGGGTAGTTGACATAACCATTCAGGCTATGTGGCTACAACATTTTCTCATTGAGTTGGGAATTCAGTTTCATCGGATGATCGTCATCTGGTGTGACATTCAGAGCACTCTGAAGTTATGCAGAGATCCAATTCATAGGAAGCGGACAAAGCACATTGAGATCCACATGCACTACATCCGAGAATTATTACATGAGGGGATCATCGACCTATAGTTCTATCCTTTAGCAGAATAGATTGCATACATCTTCACCAAGACCTTCACTGAGCAGAAGTTCCATTCTTTGTGAAACCGTCTTGGAGTGAAGGACACAGTTGCCTAGAAACTATCAGTTCTTCTTTTTACATACATTGTACTTTGAGGGGGGGGTTTTCCCATGATGTTTTCCCTATTTCCTCATTTATTTCAGTGTATAGTTTGTATTTGGGTACCTAACATGACCTCGTTTCCGGGACCCATTCTTTATTTTCACCATAGTGATGTTTAGGGGGGGTGTTGGAGATACTTCACACACACCTAGGATTTATTTTTCCTAAGGTTTTCCCTATGTTTATTAGTCATTATTCCGTGCATGTAACCTATTGAAGAAGCTAATAAAGAAGACAAAGAGTTGGT
Organism: Picea sitchensis; assembly: GCA_010110895.2. NCBI lineage: Eukaryota > Viridiplantae > Streptophyta > Pinopsida > Pinales > Pinaceae > Picea > Picea sitchensis. Next base: position 15,949 of record SNQJ01S0122876.1, on the reverse strand, counting down.
GGACGTAGCCCCAGGGTGAGGGTGAACCACATATATGTTGTGTTACTCTGCTTTGTGTAATGTGTTGATATGATTATATGTTAATGTTCTTAGTGATTTAATATAGATGAATGATCTGTCGATGCTTAGTGCTTAATAATATGGATGGATGTTAGATATGACTTATATACATGTGCTTAGTGCTTGAATATGTTAATATCTGATATGTTTCATCATGCTAAGTGTTGTTAGATGCTAGATCTGGTTGAATAATGTGATGCTCTGTAATTAGGGATTAACTGCGTTGTAACTAAGAACTGGATATCGATGAATGTTAACCATTGAGTGCCTTGATTAGAATCACAGATCTGTGTCCCAACTAAGGTTGTAGACACTGGAGTCCTGCAACCATCCATGCCTCTACCTCAGGTGAGACTTCATCTGCTTCATAGGTGTTTCCAAAAGGGTCGATAGTTAGGGTTTTGTTGGTGCACCGTTGTAGCGTTGAACCTTGGGTTTGCCCCTGTGCCAACAAAAATTTCCGTTGTCGGGACCTAAAACTGTGATTGCTGAGAACTAAGGAAGAAGAAGCTTTGTGCAAAGATCCAACCTAAAACTGTGATTGTTGGGAACTAAGGAAGAATAATCTTTGTGCAAAGATCCAACCTGAAACTATGATAGCTGGGAACTGAGGAAAAAGAAGCTCTGTGCAAAGACCTGACCTAAAATTGTGAAAGCTCTGTGCATAGATATGTCGCTCTAGTGCGCAATATTCTACTTAATTTGTGAATCTTTGTGCTAAAGAAAGAAGTTCGATCTGAAGAAAAGAGGTAATATCTGAACGCTTTGTGCTCTAATAAAGGTAAGAATAGTGAAAAGTTTTAAGATCTGGAAGCTTTGTGCTCTGCTGAAGATAAGATTAGTGGAAATTTTTGTTTCTAAAGTATGGATCTAGGTATGTTTGATAAGATTTATCCTAGCTTGAAAACTAGGGCACTGATAGAAGAAAGAATATTTGATATGAGTAGATTTGATAAGAATAGTGAAAGATATGTTATACCTATGCATAGAGAGAATGTTTGGACTAACAAATGGATGCAGGATCCTAGAAAGAATTTTTTGCAGGCTAGCTACCATGATCCTAGTGCGCAGTACAAGAAAGGTTGGGGATCATTTAAGAGAAAGAGAGGATTAACCCTTTGTTACAGTTGCAGAAGACCGGGACATATGGCTAAGGAATGCCCTGGTAGAAGACCTAGTTGCCTCTGTTGCAAATCTATGGACCATGAACTATTGGATTTCCCTAGAATGATTGCTAAGGTTGAAAGGATGAATATGAGACAAGAATACCTCGAGAAAGATCTAGAAATTGAGATTATGACAGAACCCCAAAAAGAATTAGAAAAAGTATTACTACAGATGAAAGAAACCCTGAATGACCATCGACATATCATCTTATCAGAGATCTTCGAAGAAAAAGAATGCATTGAAGCAAGAATAGGAGACTTCGACATTGACTGTGTTCTGGATGAGGAAACATAGGTGAATATCATGACCGAAAGAACTTGGGATATTCTAGGAAAGCCTGCTATGATTCCTTCATTGGCAGGAGTAGGATTATTCAGAGGAAAGCTGCTGATAAACCTATGTGGAAATCTCACCCATATATCTATGAGTGCCAATGTAACTTCGACAGAGGAAGAATTTGAAGTTGTTAAATTTATTTAGAACAACGCTCCATATGCTATGTTATTAGGAAAACCTTGGATTGAAATAAAGCAGGCCAGAAGGAAAGAAGAAGAAGCCTTAGAGAAAAAGAAGCAAGAGTTAAAAGATTTCATGACTAGGAGGATCACACACTTGATTAAAGAACATGAGAACATATCGAAGCTATTTGAAACCAAATCATTGGATGCCGAAGTTGGAAGAACATTAGAAGACCCACAAAATATTGAAGTACCTATTCTAGATACACACGAAGTATTACCCTTGATTTCTAGGAAGGAACCTCAACAACACGAAGTTGCTCTTCCAGAAGGAGATAAGAATCAAAATGGAAAAAGGAATACTGAAATGAAGCTCACTGGAAAGAAGGCTAGGAAGCTAAGTAAGAAGAGAGATAAGATTGAAAGTTTACAGAAGGTTCTTGAGGGAATGTCGCAAAAGGAAAATTTGCAAAATTGGAGTTTCGCACAAATATTAGAACAATGTCACATGGCACTTCGCCATGGCAAAGCAATATAGCCGTTGGAACAATATAACTGTTCGACCGACAACCCGAACAGGTAGAAAGGCATTTATGGTCAGAAAGTTCACCACGAGATTGTTGGGACCGCGCCACAATAGACAGAACTGAGTTAAAGAAGGTTTCTTACCCATTGTAAGAGACCCATTGAGGAGTTATCTATTTATCCCATCGTGCCATGCAACGAGAACAATTTTGCCAATTGTGACTATCAGAGATCACATCATAGTTGATTTTGCACAATGACCACCGCGTTAGTGCCATCTATCCCCTTGCATTGAATAGTTACTCTTCGAACCCGAGACATTCAACCACGAGCGTGCATGTCGGACGAGCTTAGTGATGCAAAGAAAATTATTGAAGAAGTTCTTATTGACCTAATGACTGAAAGAGTAATGTATGAAAGAGCGATGTCTACAAGTATTCAAGCGTCATCGACGAGAGGATTGCAAGCCTCTCTGTCAACTGTTCACGGAGCCGGATCATCCCGACCATCGATAGAAAAGAGAACCAAACACAGAGATGACCTAGCCAATGCGAAGCTGATCTCGACCATATTTCCTGATTACATCCCACCTCTGGCCAGAGCAGTGAGTCGAGATAGTGTGCCAAGAGAATTCGAGTACACCATGGTTACTACACACCTCCCGAAGGGGATACACACAGTTCAATAATAACAAGATAAGATCACAACGTTGAAGTTCAGTGACTTCAACCTCTGAGATCGAAAAAACTACAGTATGCTTGCCCCGTATAAATACCTGACCAGGACGAAGGGGAAGAACTCAAAGATAATCCCTCAGCCGTGGACAATGAACCTCGCACAATCCACTTTGTTAAACGTTATGAAAATCCCACACTCCAGACGACACCAGGAAGTCAATGCTTGTGTCAAGTTATTACTTTCATGTTACCATGGCATATACTTATGGCTAGACCACCGTATCACAGTCGACCCGATGTTGATCCATAGGATCACATGTTTGAGTATGCAAGGACCGGATCCACATGAGTTTTATCCAGGAAAAGACACAAATCGTGCAATAGCACATAAAATCAAGGATACATATGGTGATGTCAAAAAGGGAACGTGAGGCTACAAGGTAGCCTCCATCCAGAATGGCGTAGTGTGCCTCACTTGTCAGTTAATTGCAGGAAATTTAGTAAGGAAGAACAAACCTACGCAAGTCACAGGCTTTGCTGTTGACCTCGCGGGAAAGTGCGTAGAAGGTTTACAGATGAACTGGGCGAGGCACCTGGTGAATCAGTTGAAGCTAGACTGCCACGAAGCATAGGATTAGGGCTACGAGTTCCACTTCAGCTGGCTCCTGATCCTTATCACCTTTGTTTCCTGGGAGATGCCAGAAGGTGTGACCTTCCCGAATATTGAACCGTTCGAGTTGTTGGCTGCGAAGTTCACTACCCTTTGGTATTCGAGTGATATGAACAAACAATGGAAATTGAATGCTTTTTTTCATACCTACTACCTTCAACTGAAGAGAGCCATAGAAGCAAAACCTCGTATGACTCTGAATACCTTACATAGATTCTGACCTCTGATGAAGTTCTGCGCAGATCGACACTTCATCTACCTTACAACGCGAGCCGATGAACACAAGGAGAAGTTGTAATCGTACTACAAGCTCATGGAAGATGATCTTGAGGAGATTACTAAGGACTGGTCGACAAACCTCCTCATTCCAGCAGAACCTGCAGATATGTCCGACCTTGACAGCCCAAAAACCGTGCATGATACACCCAGACCCAGCAAAAAGAAGAAGACCGAAGAGGTCCAATACCTAAGCAGAGCCTCAGGAAAGACTGCTTCAATATCACCTGAGGGGATGAGAAGGAAGAAATAAATGGAACAGGAGCTAAACAGAAGCAAGGTCAAGTAACACCGCCGAGAGATGAGACCAATCCCCTCAAGAAGAGGAAGGTTTCTCCCCCAAAACCTTCTTCCCGGAAGAAATCGAGAGCCACCGTGACCAAGATGAAGATCATGCTTACTACTGATGACTTTGACTTCATCATAGCAACCCTCAACGACGCTTCGCTAGAAATCGTGGAAAAACAAGAAGTTAATCATGAAGAAATGTATGACAAACTTAAGGTCAAGTTCCAAGGGGTACAACATGCCCTTCAGTCCAGCCGCGTAGTGTCCACTGCGCCCCTGTCATCAGGAGAACCAGAGTTGGGGGATGAGCCAGCCCAACTCCATCGATTAGATGATGCGGTCGAAGCTCATCTTTGTCATGCATAACAAGAAGAAGAACAAGCTACCCAGACCTTGAAGCAAGTACAAGGCGACATTGTAGAACAATGCATAATTGCAGAATAGGAGAAGGTTGCTCTCTAGGCCAAGTTTGCTCTCTAGGCAAAGCGTAAGACAAAGTGGATATCGCGGGATCTCGGCCCCTTTTAGGGCCCTTTTGGGATTTGGGATTATGTAACGAGTATGGGAATGTTGGCCCATGGGTTCACGCATGCTTATGCCTATTTTGTATGTATAAATAGATAGCTAGGTGATGTAAGAAGAGGCTGGTGTGCTAAGTGCTAAACTAATGGCTGAGTGCTAGAGTTGGATCTGTGTGATCAAGAGTTGTAAGTGCTTTGGTGCATACTGTGTGAGACTTGCAGAGATAATTGCAAGTCATTGTAATAGACTGTAGAAGGCTGTGTGCTTAGATCTACTAAGGGAAAGAGAATCTAGCGAGCTGTGCAAATCTCATGTCCTCTGCAGAGTAGGGTTTTTGAGGCTCTGTGCATGTAACCTATTGAAGAAGCTAATAAATAAGAGAAATAGTTGGTGGGCGTAGCCCCAGGGTGGGGGTGAACCACGTACATGCTGTGTTGCTTTGCTTTGTGCAATGTGTTGATATGATTGTATGTTAATGTGCTTAGTGATTTAATATAGATGAATGATCTGTCGATGCTTAATGCTTAATAATATGGATGGATGTTAGATCTAACTTATATACATGTGCTTAGTGCTTGAATCTGTTAAGATCTGATCTGTTTCGTCATGCTAAGTGTTGTTAGATGCTAGATCTGGTTGAATAATGCGATGCTCTGTAATTAGGGCTTAACTGCACTGTAACTAAGAACTGGATATCGATGAATGTTAACCGCTGAGTGCCTTGATTAGAATCACATATCTGTGTCCCAGCTAAGGTTGAAAACACTTGAGTCCTGCAACCACCCCTTCCTCTACCTCGGGTGAGAATTCATTTGCTTCGCAGGTGTTGCCGAAAGGGACGGTAGTTAGGGTTTTGTTGGTGCGCTGTTGTAGCATTGAACCTTGGGTCTGCCCTTGTGCCAACACACTCACAGACCCAAAGTCTCAGGCAATCCAATGTTCATTGTCCTCTTTTACAATCTCCAATCCATCCCTCACCCTTTCTTCGAGACTCTACTATATTTAAATAGATTCAAAAATTAAACCAATCTTCTAATGATAGAATCAAATCTCTAAGGATAACACAATTTACCAGATCGTAATGGTTCATACCCATAATAGAAATGTTTGGATTGGAATGCATATTGTTTACAACAACATTTAAATAAAGTTTGTTTTTAAAGAATCAAAATAGAACTAAAAATTCCCCCCCGGGACTATTTCTGTGCTATTTTAAACAAAACCAAGTCATAACATAATCCGAATAGATCCATAAGCTTCACCGTTGTCGTTCTAGAACTTCTATAAGATAAAAGGTCTCGTAAATAAACAAGAACAATCAATTAAAATCAATACTAACTATTAAAAGAAGAGCTACATAATATTTGATTATGTAGCTTGTCTCAATAAAACTAACAAAATCAATGCAATCAAAACAACTCTGAACTTATTAACATCATGATAAATTTCGAATACTGTATTTAAATTTCAAGCAAATTATAATCACAGAGACTAGACATTCATTAATCTCCAAAAGATTTCACAATCTTCAAATCTTAAACATTCTTAGATTTAGCCTTGTAATTAACAAACTTATGGAAATCAAATCGTTTCCAAATTTTGATCTTATAAGAACGAATCTTCTCTTGAATCTTAAGTTCTTATTCATGGCTAAACTCATAACCCTTTTGGATCTATTTCTATTAGCGCGAGCTAGTTTTTTTTTTTAGCTTGATTGTGTTTGCTGAGTTGATTTTATTTCTCTCACAATCAATTATTTCGATTGCATGCTCAAACAAAAATAAAGTCTTATTCAAGCTTTATCAATGTCACAAACTTGAGTCGCTTTTCCATTAAAATCTAAGTGAAAGCCCTAGGCACTGCCATATTGTGACTGCAAAAAGATTTAATGAATTTACACCATCTAACTTCTTTAACTCGAATTAGGAAAAATCCTCACAGAAAAACATTAAAATCAACCAAATGTAATAATGAAAAGACATGAAGAAATTCATCTCACTTGGCTACTAAAACATAAGCACACATTCTTCATTTGCCTCTACAATTTTGAGCCCTAAATGTTCAAAGTCTAGATATAGACACTATAAAAAAAACGTGGGAAAATATCCGCAACCCTAAACATGCCTTTGAAAGAATCGAGGATATCTCTCAAATCGTAGATTTGTTTGAGAAAATCCTTGCCAACAACCAAATTATGGGCCTTCTGTTTGAGAAAATGGAATGATCATTCGAAGAAATGAACCTATACATAACTTTAAACTTTAATATTTAAACGTTAAACTATAGATATCATAACATTAAACTACACTTGCTACCAACATATCATTCCATGAGATCGTTGAAGCACTAGAGGTGACGACTTTCTCATAGCATTCATTAAATTATTTCACATGAAAAGCACTGGACACAACTACCATGATCATTACAATAAGGGTTCATGTAATAGTATTTAAATGCTGATATTTCATAGTGATAGAACTATAGAAATAAGATCGTGGTAGTAAACTTTATAATTCCACATACATCAATTTGTCCAAGCATCAGAAGCCAAAATATAACAAACCATTCATACCAAAACTCAAATGGCTTGCAAGCCTTATAAATTGTGAAGAAAAGAGGCCATAAAAGTTCCGATAAATAATGTAGTCAAGACCCGAGTCATATGGCTTCGCAAGAAATAGCGATTTAAAAGGATATGATAATAGAATGACGACCTCCATTATTTCAACAATTTATGTGTTACCAACGTAATTCGTGGTGTATTTCCGCTTGTAATAGTCATTGATAGACTTAAGTTTTCATAGTACATTATTCAATACCGTAAGTCATCTCACTAATAATTCAAGAATTCGTGTTGTGATATGTCAAGCTCTAAGTCTTTGATGTAATTGGAAACTGTGGGACACTTCCCCTAATTCTAATGATGATATTGAGGGTAAATGTTTTTTAAAATCTTGAGGTTTTATCAACACACATGGCTTAAGGGAATTACAACAATATACTTGTTATAATCATTTTTCCCAATCACTTAGACTAAACCTAATCAACACAAATAATATATATTATAAAATAAAATAAAAACTATTAATATATAAAATAAAAAATTCACATTTTATATATCTATAATTTAATTTATTTAAAAAATTTCAAATTTTAAAATATCANTTTAAAATTATCTTTAATTTTTTCCAAAGAAAAAAATCTGTAATTTTATTTATAAAAAACAAAATTACATTGTCATATGCCTCAAGGCGTTAAAAAAAGTGCTATGTAGCTTGAATGAGTAAAACAACTATGCATACATGTCTTATATATCATTGAGATAAATTAAAAAAGAAAAGTTGTTCCTTGACTTAAAAGGACATAGACTACATATTTCAATAGTGGAATTTGAAAACCGTCCACTATCACAAACCTATGAGATATATCAACAAAAAATTATGAATGTTCATAGATTA
>SNQJ01S0122875.1:0-26819 GCA_010110895.2 Picea sitchensis | reverse complement strand
TATCTCTTGGTGGAATCCTGCCAGAATCATGTCGTCTTCCATTTCCATTAGTTAACTTAACCTCTTTTGTACTATACCTCTTTATGTCATATTGGTAATTGTTTCTATGCGTAGACTAGGTACCATAAATTCTAATGGCACCACTACTTCCTGCCCATACACCAATCTGAATGGTGTATGTCCTTTCAATTTCTTTCATGTTGTCCTGTATGCCCATAGTACTGCTGGTATTTTCAAATTCCAATCATCTTTGTAACATTACAGATCTTTTTCAAGGCATTATCCAAAATATTGTTTAAATCTTCTACTGTCCCATTTTCTTGAGGATGATATGGTGTACTCTTCTAGTCATAGACTTCAAACTCCTCTGTCATAGCCTTGATGGTACTATTAATAAAATTGATGCCTTGGTCACTCATCAAAATCACGGGACATCCAAATCTTGTGATTACCTTCTCAAATAAGAAGTGTGCTACTGTCTTTGCACTGCAATCCTCGACTGGTGTTTCTTTTTCCCATCTGGTTAAGTATTTTGTTGTAGTAATGATATGTCTAGCTTATGACCTTCTTGTTGGTGGATTAATAGGTCCAACAAAATCTATTTCCCATTTTTCAAATACCTGAAGAGTTACTTGTGGTCTTAGGTGCATAACATCCCTCCTATTGTGTTTTCCAACCCTTTGACAGACATCACAGTTCTAGAAATATTATTTGGCATATTTATGAACTGTTGGCCACCATAAACCTATGCAAAATACCTTCTGTGTGGTATCTTTTTCTGCATAGTGTCCTCCAACTATACCTTCATGAGCTTCTGCTAAAACCATGGGCCACTCATGTTCTAATACACACCTTCTCAAGATGCTGTCTACTCCCATCTTGTATAAATGACCTGTAATGAGTTGATAGGCTGTCACTTTGACTACCATATTTTTCTTCTGCACAATCCTAAACTCCTTTGGCGCAACTTCTGTACTTAATGATTCAATGACATCAGTGAAGTATTCATCAAATACATGTACTGAAAATAACTGTGCATCAGAGAAGTTGTCTTCCAAGTTAGTAGGTTCTTTTCCATTGGTTACCCTTAACAAGTGATCAGGTATTGCATTCATCTTCCCTGGTTTGACTATTACTTCAAAATCAAATTGCTAGAATAATAATAGCCATTTACATATCCTCCCCCCCCCCCAACACTGATTTGTTGAATAGATATTTGAGGGAAAAATGAGTTCTGAACATTTTAAAATGCTTGCTCAATAAGTAATTTATGAATTTCTGAAGTGCATATACCATGGCTAGGCCTTCTCTTTCTGTGGTGTTGTAATTCTATTGGGATTATGATAAATTCCTACTTGCAAAGGCTATAGGATGATCTAAGTCCCCTGCTCCTGATTGCGCCAGAATTTCTCCAAGTGTTATTGTTGATTTAGCTACATGCACATGAAATGTAGTTTCCTAATCTGGAAACACTAATATAGGTGATGTCACCATCTTCTCCTTCAAGGTATCCAATCCCTATTGACAATCCTCATTCCACTGAAATCTGGTGTCCTTCTTCAACAACTTTTCCATTGGTGCAGTAATTTGCGCATACCCCTTTACAAATTTCTTGTAGTATCCCATATGTCTCAGTGTGGCTCTTAATTGGCACATTGACTTTGGTGGTGGTAAGTTCAAAATGAAAACAATCTTAGCAGGGTCAACCAGTAAACCGTGTTTGCACACTATATGTCCCAACAATATCCCAAAAGGTGTGCCAAAAATGCATTTCTTGATGTTTAATGATATTTGACGTTTAATGCATCTTTCCAACATTAGTCTTAGGACTTCTACATGATATTTCAAAAGACTAAAGACAGTCCAATCATCCAGATATAATTCTAAAAATTGATGTATAAATTCCTTAAAAGAAGCTATGACCACCCTTGAAAACATAGTCGATGCATTCATCCAAAGGGAATGATTGTATATTGGTAAGATCCCCATTCTATAACAAAGGTAGTCTTGTACCTATCCTCTGGATCTATTTTGATCTGATGGTAACCTGAGAATCCATTTGTGAATGGATATGCTTCATGGCCTCCCACATTATCCAAGACCTCATCTGTAAAAGGGGTAGGGAAAGGATCATGTAAGCCAAAATAATTTGATTTCCTCAATTCTACAAAAATTCTTATCCCCCCTTGCTTCTTTTCCTGGAATACCATGGGACTGATCCATTCAGATTCCTCAACTAGTTCTATGATACCATGTTTCAACGTTTGGTCAATTTCTTCTTTAATTGTTTGCTTATACACTAGATTCAACCTATAAGGTCTCTGTCTGACAGGTCTAGGATATGGTTTTAGGGGTATCTCCATCTCACCTAGCTCACCTACTATGCATTTAATCTCTGTAAAGGTTGTTGGAAACATATCACTGTATTCACGTAGTAACTATGTTATCCTTTCTAGTGTCTTCTCATCCCAGTAGTCTCCAATGCTTTCCATTTTCATATTTTCTTTTGTCCCAATGTTGAATTTCTTGACCTTGATTGGTGTAGAAAACACCTATGACTCTAGATATGGACCTTCCACCTCTCTCTCTCCTTCAATATATGTGATTTGAATGTCGTGCATATCATCTTCATCTGTTGCTTCCTCTTTGACATGATAACATGAGAGTAACTTTTTGATTGTATGTATGTTCTACTATTGATATTCTGTTATAATTTTGACCTCTGGTTCATAAAAAAATATCACTCCCCATATCATCTTCAGAGTTGAATCAATGTTGGGGTTCTCATTCTCAAATGAGAAGGTTACCTCAAAATTTTGATGTAATATTGTCCATTATATAGTGCCTCTATGCATCTCCTAGTCTATGTACCAGTTCCCTGGGATCCCTTCAAATGTATGAATGAAGTGATGAGGCCATTCCTCTGGGGGTGTCATCCTCCAATGTGTTCTACATTTCTCTAGGTTCTCACTTTGCCTTACTTTACCATTATACTTCTGCAATGTATTGATCCCATGTTCTACACTAAATCTAATGCGCAATATCATTTTACACTGATACCAGTCCTGAATTGTTTCCTTATGAACATCCCACTATCTCAAAGGTGTTGTTTTGAGTGTAATATACAGGGCTAACAAACTTTTATTCTCCAAAACTTCAAGAATTCCTCTAAGTCGTTCAACCCATGAAAATTGGGAGGTTCCCTTATCTCTGTACCAACACACCTTACTGTGTAGTCTATTCTTGCACACCTCCTTTTGGAGAATTCATGTAGTCTTTGTTGCCAATTCTCCATACCTGTGTCTGAGTCAGAAGCACATGATGTAATGCTTCTCTAGCTGAGTACCCCATATAGATTTTGGTTGACATAATCTTCTTCTCGTGCAGTGGTTATGTATAATTGATTTATTTCTTCCAAGTCCAAATAGGTCGCCTCTACAAACCTTTCTCCTTCTGAAGGATCCAATGGTGCAATAACTCTATATTCTCCTAATTGAAAATTCATTTTCCTTATCTTCAGGTTGATTACATCTTGGTTATCGAACTCCCAATCCAATCCAATCCAAATAATGTTGGGTAGGGTGTTTTTCCATCTACTATCTCTATCACTTTGAAATGTACCATAGTGCTCACTCCATCCAAGTCTATTGTCACACCTTTAAGTCTTCCAATTGGTAACACTATGTGATGATTTGCTAGTTTTAACTGGACATGTGAATAGCCTAATGTGAGTTCCCCCGTACACTGCCACATATTCTTAGGCAAGACGTTTACTTACGATCCTAAATCAAGTATGATATCTCCCATGTTGAAATCTCCAATGTTGGAATTTAGCCTGAATTCCCTGATTATTCTTCTTCTTGTATGGAGATGATTGAATGTTTTTCTACTCTAACTTTCCTTCTACCTCCGTGTTACATATTTATAGCAGATTTTGTAAGACCTTAACAGATGATGGATCATTCAATAACTTGACAAAGGATTACAGAAAAGTCTTTATGGTGCTTAATTGCTCTAAAGGTTGTCCTTTACTGGTTTGATCCATTGAATATGAAATCTCGTACATTGATGCGTCATGAGTTTGTTTTGCAACTGATGTAGACATAATGTTCTCCTTGAGAATATCATGTCTGACCTCCTTAAATGCTTCCTTTTCTTTCTTCGTGTCAAACTTCTTTTGTGGCTCAATATTCTTCTTTACCCATTGATGTTGAGTTGGATCTTATTTTGATGCATCAACTCATGTCTTATCTTCTCCTCAAGAAACTATATTGATGTTTTTCTCATCATCCCTGGATTCTATAGAAATACATTGAACATTCTATTTGTTCTAGTTCCTTTTTTTCTGAATCTTTCCCAAGATTTTTGGGCAATCTTCTGTGTCATGGTCCGTTGTGTGACAATACATACATGTCGCAAGTGGAAGTGGAAAATCTCTTGCATAATGTCCTGGTTTTTGGAAGTTGTTGAATACTATTGGCCCTCTACCTCGTCTAAATCCTCCTCAGCCTTAGCCTCCACCTATGAATCCACATCTATCTCCTTGTGGTGCATTATATTGGTGTACACGGTTATACTGGGCAAGATTATGCTGTGTTTTTCCATTGTTGTATTGTGGTTGTGGGGGATTGAATTGTGGTGGAACCTATTTGAACTGAGGTGTATATTTCCATGTGATCATATATGCTTGCACCCTGTAAGTGTCTGAAGTTATTTCTCTCATTAGTTCCAACTTTCTATAGTCCTTATCATCATGACCCACTGATTTGCAAAAATTGCAGTATGAACTGTTTGGTACTATCTTATACGTTTTCATCATTGGACAATGATATGGATCATTTCCACGTGTCTTACAAATCTCGCACCATGGTCCTCATGTTGGAAAGGGGTTTGGAACCCATGCTTCCAAGTACTGTGCAAAGGTTGGAAATTCATTCTTATGATGTCCTTTTGTCCTGCATAGCGTACACCAAACAACTCCTCTTTTCTCTTTTCCCTTATTCTGGTTCAGTTGAAATGTAAAATTATTTAGATCCTCCTTAAACTCCTCTATTTCTCGATCTATCTGTTGATACTGGTTTTCTTCCAGTTGCAGGGCCTCTGCCAGATTTTGGAACTTCTGTTGTCTCAAAGTATACATCAAGTGTGGTAACAATGAGTTCACAAATAACTACCTATGTTTCATGTCAGTAATTGATCTGGATTTTATGAGAAGAACAAAATGAATACACATTATTATCAAAAGATTATTAACACAGAATAATAGATATACAATAAAACTGGTTTCTATTCAATAAGGAAATAAGCTGAAACTGTAAAATGCAGTGGAAAACAAGATATATAGAATGGCGTCGTCTTATCTCTGAGAAGAGATGTGATTGTTACGCTCATTCACCAGAAGATGATTAAAATGAGGCTCTCAAGGCCTTTTTATAATAAACATGAATGTCAAAAACACTAGACATCCAAAAATCTAACCCTAGGAGATGAAGCTCCAAAAGTCATGTGGGGTCCATTTGGGTGAGTTAGTACATCAACTTCCCAAGGTCGTAACTTTTGCATACGATCTATGTTTTAGGTGCACGATAGACTGTTGGAAAGGTCTATCTGAGGAATACACATGTTTTCCATGGAGATCCCTACACATGTTGACTTTGGTGAGCCCTAAAAACGTTGTTTAGGGCCTCAAAATGGCCCCAAAAGTCAGAGATCTGAAAACTAGGAAAAAACTGTCGAACTAGAAAACTGCCAAAATGAGTCAGTTGGAATAGGTGGGAGGCCACCAACATCCATATGGATAAATTATCCCCCCTTAGGAAGAAATGGTATCCATTGTGTTGAGTTCCCCCATTAGATGATGAAATTTCTATTGAATTTGGCCTCGGGTGAGCCACTTGCCTTGGCGCAAGAGTTGTCGTGCTTTGACAACTCGATAAAGGAGCCTCTTGCCTTTGCTGGTGAGATCCCTTGACCTGTTTGTACACAATATGATCACTGGATTCATGTTGTATGTAGTCAGGGTTGAGCTCTATTGGTGTCATTTATTCTGCTATCTTTGAGGTGTCCAATAATGGTGGCAACTCGATAAAGGAGCCACTTGCCTTTGCTGGTGAGAGCCCTTGACCTGTTTGTACACAATATGCTCACTGGATTCATGTTGTATGTAGTCAGGGTTGAGCTCTATTGGTGTCATTTATTCTGCTATCTTTGAGGTGTCCAATAATGGTGGGAAATAAGGTTGAAGGAAATCCACATTGAACACTGGGTGCAGGCCAAGGAAAGGAGGAATGTTGAGCTCAAAAAAATGATCACCCACAACCTTCGTGATGGTGTACAACCCATAACAGAGTGGGTGAATCTTCCAATGGGTTCTTGTAAGGGGTTATTTCTGCAAATGCAACCAGACTTTGTCGCCCACTTGAAACTTATTTGGCACCTGATGTTGATCATGGCGTTGCTTGTACTTGTCATTGGAATTATGTAAGATATCCTGAACCTATTGGCGGATGTGCTGGATCTACTCAATGAACTGGGTGGGTTTTTCATCTTCAGTTGGAGCAGGAGATGATTCAGTCGAGGTGACCGCAAAGGGTAGTGCAACATCTATGGGACCCAATGGTTGGAATCCCAACCCCACCTGAAAGGGGCTGTGTCCAGTTGAGCTATGCAGGGCTTGGTTGTAGCTATGTTGGACATAGGGAAGAATCTCATCCCATGTGAGAGGGTGCTTGGAATTATACATGCGTAGGATATGCATGATCATTCTATTTACGAACTCGGTTTAGCCATCTATATGGGGGTGGGAGGTCATGGATTTGTTGAGCTTGGTGTCCAACAGTGACCAGAGGCTCAGCCATAATGTGATGAGAAAACGATTGTCCCAATATGAGACAATTGTTTGTGGGATTCCAAAATGTACCTAGAATCATTCAAAGAAGAGCTTGGCAGTAGCCTCTGTTGTGATTCTCTTCTTGTAAGTGGACATAATCGCCATCTTAGAAAAGAGATCAAAAACCACAAAACACAGTCATTTCCCCGCTTGGTGGACGAGAGGCTCGACATGTAGTCCATGGATATGGATTCCCATTTCCTTTCAGGAGTAGGAAGAGGGGTGTACAGGTCTTGTTTCTTAGTGGTCGGTTTGGAAATAGCACAGACAATGTAGGAACTGAGATACTTGTTGACCTCTTGTCAAATTTTTGGCTAGTAGAAATGTTTCTACAACATTGCCACTGTATTTTCAACGTCAAAGTGTCCTACCACCTGACTATAGTGGGATTCCTAGATCATCTTCACTCGCTCACTTTATGGAACACAAATATGGCCCAGATGACACAACAACCCATCTTGAATATGGAAATTAGCGATAACTGTGTTTCTGGCCAACATTTGGTAGGTGGTGGAGAAGTACGGTCTGTCTCATAGAGTTGGGGCCATTCATAGGTCTCATGGCCGCAAGAGTCTAGCACCGTGGTGAGTGTCGTGACTGGTGGTCTGATGAGTCAATCAACGAAGCGATTGGTGCTTCTTGTTTTATAATTGATGTTGAGGTGGAATTGCTGCAAGTATGTGGACCACTTCTGATGGAAATCATTCTACAATTTTCCTTGTGTCTGCATGAACTGTAGTGGATTATGATTAGTGTGAATGACTGTCTCCTTCCCAAGAATGTAATGTCTCCATTGGCAATAGGATTGCACAATGGAGTATATTTCTTTGTCATAAGTAGGGTACTTAGGAACAACATCTGATAGTGTCTCACTATGATAGGCCAGAGGGTGTCCGTGCTAAGTGAGAACGACGCCCACAACATAGTCTGAAGCATCTGTCTCGATCTCAAAGGGATGTTGCAGGTCTGATAGTGAAAGTACTGGGGTTGAGCACAAGCGTTGCTTCAAATCATTGAACGTTTGTTGATGGCACTGGCCCCAAACAAATTTCACCTTACCACCACCCCTGGTTACTTGGTTGAGGGCCCATGCAATATGGGAGAATCCCAACACGAAACTGTGGTAGAAATTGGCAAGGCTCAAGAAGCTCTGAAGCTTAGTGAGTGTGGTTGGGGCTGTCCAGTCACAGATGAATTGGATCTTGGCTGGGTCCACATGTACACCATGTTGATCAACGATGTATCCTAGGTAATGGACCCTGTCCATGCTGAAGAAACATTTTTCCAAGTTGGCATATAGCTTGTGCTACTGCAGGGTGTGCATAACCTATTGAATATGTTGCAAGTGTTCTGCCCAAGTCTTATTGTAAATGAGAATGTCATCCAGATACACCACTACAAAAGTATTATTGAATGGTTGCCGGATATCGTTCATCATCCTCATGAAAGTGGTTGGAGTATTTATTAAGACAAAGGGCACGACCAACCATTTGAAAACACCGTCCTTTGACTTGAAGGTAGTCTTCCATACATTTTTCTATTCTGTCGGGACTTGGTGGTAGCCAAACTTCATATCAATCTTACCGAAGTATTTGTCCCCCGTGAGCTTATCAAGGAGGTCATCGATGTGGGGAATCGGGTACCGGTTTCTGACTGTGATTTTATTCAGGGCCTGATAATCAATGCAGAGTCGCCAAGTTCCATCTTTCTTCTGTTCCAACATGATTGGAATCCCACAAGGTGATGAGTTGGGGTGGATGTGCCCATTGTGGAGTAGTTCTTGGATATTCCTCTTGATATCCTCATTCTCTAACAGAGAGAGGTAGTAGACTGGCCCATTGGGCAACGGTGCGTTGACGGTCATATCGATGGGGTGCTTGACCTGACAGTGCAGAGGTACCTCGATAGGTGAGGAGAAGATATTCAAGTATGATTCCAAGACCTTATCCACTTGATTCTACTATGTGGAGAGGTCAGTCGTGGAGACCATGGATGTGGTTGTGATCTTTCACTCATTTTGAGAGAGAATCACGAAGAAGACAAACTTCCCCGTTTGAGAGATGACCTTCCTGCATTGCTTGGCAGAGATCAAGGAAATAACACTAGGTGGGACTACCTCCAGTATTCTGTACAATTTCTTATTCAAAGTAATAATAACACTGTGAGACCTAGACTCATATACATCATGGGATTTCCATAAATATGGTTTGCCCAAAATAAAATTACAAACTTCGAGAGGGGAAACATCAAACAATAACTTATCTTTGAAGGGCTTGATTTCGTATAACAGGCAACATTGTTGGCTGACGCGGATGTCGCTTCCTTGGTGGATCCATATGATGGTGTAGGGTAGCGAGTGCGGCATTTTAGTTAGGGAGATTCGATTGAAAACCTCTGCTAAGATGAGGTTCTTCTGGCTACGACTATCAACGACGGAGTGTAGCGGGATACCCTTCACCCACATCTGTGAATGAAAAAGGTGCTCACCTTCCTCTAGCTCATCTGGTTCACCAGGCTGGAGCTTGGTGGTAGCAACGGTAGCACTGGGTTCTACATCAATGATCCTTCTCCCCCTTTTTGGTTCTGACTCAGAGTCGAAATGCACATCTAATTCATAGGATTTCACCTCAGCCACCAACGACTTCTTTGAGCGGAAATCAACAGTGTTATGTCAGGGGCTCTTATGGAAGTCGCACCACTTCCTGGTATCTTTCTTTGTCTTTCCAATGTCTTTCTTTTCTTGTGGCCTGGACTGGTTGTCCTAAGGCAATCTGTCTTTGCTCCATCCTTTGTTCTGCAGGTTGGGGTTGTCCTTTCTTAACTTTTGTTGTGAGGGGTTCCCACTCCCAAATTGTCGCGTATTTTGTTTGAACTTTTGCTCGATTTTGACGGCATATCGGTAGGCCATGTCCAAGGATGAGATTTCCAGAAACTCCATTTCAGAATGGATGTATCTATGCAGAGCCCGCGATACTTGAGAACCAGATATTGCTCAGAATCTTTGATACCCAACTTGGTGCACAAGGTATGGAAGATATTTGTGAACTCGGACACTGCGTGGTCTCTTTCGTGCCGCAATGTGGTCCATTTTGTATACAGGTCGTCATAAATTACAACAGTGTAGTATTTTTCCTTAATAACATCCCTGAAGGACTCCCAGGTGACCGCGACTATAAATAATGTGGGTTCCTTTGTTTCCTTCTTCTCACAGAAAGTTTCCCACCAATATTTGACATGGGGAATGAATTTGAGGAGCACAAAAGTAATATTTTGTCTATTCGAGAAGTTCTGGACATATAAATACCCTTCTAGCACATTCAATCATTTGTCTACAACATTTGTGTCTATCTGACCTTCAAATATAGGAATATCGAAGTTGATTTGTACCTTGAAAGGGGAGGTGACTCCATTTGAGGAAGATGCATCACCTGTTGGTAGCCGCCAGAGGATTTGCGCAAAACTATCCATCACCCGTTCCTATGTTGCATGAGGGATTCCTAGAGAAACATTTTGAAGGGATCTCCTGTCCCATCGTCTTTATTTTCTCCTGCCATGAGAGGTTGCTTGGGTGTGCAAGAGATTTTGTCCTCAAGAGAAACAAGCTTGAGACCCAATTCTTTATACCTTGACCTTGTTGGGGATATGCATTAAGAATGACAAGGAGAAGACCGCTTTGATACCACTGATCCTGATTTTATGAGCAGAAGGAAATGAATACAAATTATTATCAAAATATGCTTAACACATAATAACATATATACAATAAAATTGGTTTATATTCAATAAGGAAATAAGTTGAAACTGTAAAATGCAGCGGAAAACAAGCTTGCTAGAATGGTGGTGGCTTATCTCTGAGAATATATGTGACGACTGCGCTCATTCGCCAGAAGATGATTACAATGAGGCTCTCAAGGCATTTTTAAAATAAATAGGAATGTAAAAAACCCTATACATCCAAAAACCTAACCCTAGGAGATGAAGCGCCAAAATTCATGTGGGCCCCGTTTGGTTAAGTTAGTACATCAACCTCTTGGGGTCGTAACTTTTGCATACAATCTATGTTTTAGGCGCACGATATCCCATTGGAAAGGTCTATCTGAGGACTACACATGTTGTATTGGAAAACTGCCAAAATGAGCCAGTTGGAATAGGTGGGAGGCCATCGACATCCATGTGGATCAGTAATTGAATACTTAAACTTACCTTTCATATGTTTGAAACTTTGATCAATATCCCAAATAGAATCACTTGGTTTCTACCTAATTTCAATCATTTCATTCATGTACTAGTCTTTTGAGCTTGGCTTCTGAAAATGATTTACTAGTAATTTTTTCACCTCTATGACAGTATTTGGTACTCCTTGTGGACTGTTTACATCATGTGACCTAACCAGGTTGACTAGATCACACCAGGCTTCACATCATGTGACCTAACCCTTAAAAAACTAGCTTATTCTACTCAACCACAATAACAACTGACTTTACAATAATCAACAACCCATAAACTCATAATAATCAATCGGCTCGACCTAGACTTCCTAGGTCTTTATTTATACTACTCTATTGGCTTATAGTCGTTCCAATATTGTCAAAAACCCTAACCCTAATATGGTTAGGCATTTCTACATGCACATGCTGCTTTCAGTCTTTCTCCCACAATAGGCCTGCACAAACAAAAAGGTTCAAGGTTATTTTTCATAATTTATAACGGTATAAAGTTTGGTTAATTTTTATACTTTTCAAAATTTTAATTATAAAAAAAATAAATTTTAATTGATTTAAAAATTATATTTATTAAGAAAAATTTAAATACTTTTTATTAAATTATATATATTCGACATAAAAATTGGAAAAATTCTAAAATAAAATAAGTTTATAATATTAAATATTATTTTATATAATTATATATTATATATTATATAAAAAATTGATAATTACTCAAATAAAAGAAATTTATAATATTAAATATTTTTTATCAAATTATAAAAAAAAAATTGATAATTAATAAAATAAAGTTATTTTATAATATTAAAGTTGGGTTATCAATTTATCCAATTTAATAAATTAATTTCAGAGAAAATTAAAAAAATACATCTTAGCAATCTAAAGTTTCTTGTACCCGGATGGGGTGCCACCTTGACAGAGTCTGAGGACACTTGGAACCAGGCAGCTAGGGGAGTTATTATCCCCGATCACCAGCCCATGGACATTAACTCCCCCATGGCTCACACCATGAGAAGAGTAATGGTAGTGCGCATGGCTATACTGTTTGGGTTAATGGGCACGTGAGCCAGCCAAACCATGCGTACTAGGATCGAGTTGGCTGTCAAATTGGCTTCAATGGAGGTAGCAACTGTCAAATCAGGCTTCAATGGCGTCAAGCATTGTAAATAGGCTCTCCCCCTGGTGTTTTATTCCATTCCCCATCCTCCCTAGTGCACTCCTCCTGTTCAACTCTTCGGTTCTCCCAAGAATTCCAGAATTGTTATTCTCTGTAACACTTTTTTGTGCACCAGTGACATCCTCCATGTCTTCGACACCCTCTATTCGCCATTCACACTCAGTCACCACAAGCTCCCTCTCAGCACCTCTATCTCCTCCCACTCCCCTCAACACCTTCTCTCAGCCTCCATTCCTGCAACCCTTCACCTCCATACTCCCCCTAACATGCCCAGGGAGAGAGAAAAATCCAAGAGGGGTGCTTGTTATTACAACACCCTCTCCCGTCGCAATAGGCTCACCCCCTCCCAACATGCTCTCATTGATCATTTTGCGATCCCTCAAAACACTATCTAGAGAATGCAAGAGGATCCTCAGTCGGCTCCTCTCCGGTTCCATGGCGTCATCTCGGTAAAAGCGGAAGCGTCCTCCTCTAGTGCTCACTTCCCATCGTCCATCCCTCCTCTGCTCCATGGCATGAGCTCGATAAAAGAGGAGGCACCACCTTTGGGCGCGCCCCCTCCTTTGGCCACCAATCTCCTGCCCCCTCCAATTGTCAATCCAGGTGACCACTACTACGACGACAGAAGTTGTATGGTGGAGGAGGAAATCCCCCCAAGCTAGTAATTGGATGACAACACAACAACAAACAAAAAAATAACCACAGAGGTAGATGACAAGGAAGAGGAGGAGGAGCAGCCTCAACATTTCGTCAACCACCTCGTAGGAGCACCTTCAACTCCTCTTCGAAATCAGGCAGAAATAGGATGACCAGATGCATTCCCAAAGCATCCTTGGCCAAAGGATGGACATATTGTTCAACGCATTAACGAATGCTCTTGCACGCACCATATGCCCTACATGCAGACAACGGTTCACCCTGGTCTACACAATTCATGGACAACCAGGCTTAGCTACGGATTGAAGTCTCTGGGTTTTGGTTTTTTGTCTATTCCAGCTGCAGGATTAATGGTCTAGCTTACCACAACAACATCATAGATGAACATGCAGTTTTTTCTTATACTGTCTATGTAGTTTTGTTAATACCAACTCTGTCTATAGCTGGTCCTAGCGATAGGTTGCAAAATATGGTCCAATTTTTTTTTTTTATGCAGAGAGGCTGCAATTTTTTGTGTA
Source organism: Picea sitchensis (assembly GCA_010110895.2). Classification (NCBI taxonomy): domain Eukaryota; kingdom Viridiplantae; phylum Streptophyta; class Pinopsida; order Pinales; family Pinaceae; genus Picea; species Picea sitchensis. The sequence goes on along the minus strand of SNQJ01S0122875.1, from coordinate 13,355 downwards.
AACATTTTTGCTTCAACAATGTTAGCACTCAGGATGATGTGTCAATCTTTGAACATCAAGGAGCCACCTGTTCTGGTTTCCCATTTGTGGCGGAACAGGTGGCTCATACTTGTCATTGTACATAATACAGATGTCATTAATATAAGGTTCTACTTTTTATTTAAAAAAAAAAATCTAAAGTTTCTTGTAAAATTAAACACTAATTTCTAAATAATTTATTAAATGTTAAACAATAATTTTTAAATAATTTATTAAATGATTTTCTTCGTTAATAAAAAAATTTATTTTAATAATATTTTATTAATATACTAATTTTTATTATTCAAAGTGTTTTATATGATTATTGATTATTAGTAAATTTTAAATAGTATTATGTATTACAATTTATAATTTATATTATAATTAGGTAAATGTTTTAGGCTTTTTTATTTTTTTTAAAACAATATAAATATGGGTGGGATCTCAATTTTCTATTATTTAAATTGTATTTTTAATATATAAATGGATTCAACTATAAACTAATAATATCACTAACCAAACCAAAACTTAAAATACTAATAATATCACTAACCAAACCAAAACTTAAAATGTTTAAACTTAAAACTAAGTCTAATAAATTATACAATAATTATTAATTATTAGCAAAAATTTATAAGATAATTAACCTCTCTAAATAGTAATTGTAACCTAGCAACTATCATACAATAATTATTGATTACTAGCCCATCTAAATAGCATTGTAAGGCAACCATCAGTATTATTGCTTATACAAAAATGTTGATAAGTTTTGAAAACCTAACCTCGAATACTCAATTTTTCCATTGATTAGTGTTGAGTTGTCGTGAGATTATTGCTGACACGGATTACAAATGGCATCTCCAAAATAACTTTTTATAATATTAAAGTTGTGTTATAAATTTATTCAATTTAATAACAATTTTTGAAAATTAAAACGAGTAGATATTATCAATTGAAAGTTTCAAAATTAAAAAAATTACATATTAGCAATTGAAAGTTTCTTGTAAAAATAAATCTTAATTTCTGAATAATTTATTAAATGGTAAACAATGATTTCTAAATAATTTATTAAAATTGATTTTATTGGTGAACAAAATAAATTGAATTTAATATTATTTTATTATTTAAATTTTAACATGTGATTATTGATTATTAGCCAATTTTAAATAATTTTAAAATAATATTACATTGCAATCTATAGTTTATATTAAAAATTAGACAAACTTTTTAGGTTTTAGTGCATTTTTCTTACTTGACAATATAAATATGGGTGAAATTTTAATTTTCTATTATTTAAATTGTATTTCTTAAATATATAAATGAATTGAACTTGTTTTATTTAAAAAAAAAAAAAAAAAAAAACTTTAAATATAAATTATACATTATGTATGATACAATAATTATTAGTTACTAGTCCATCTAAATCCTATTCTAACTTAACAATTATCATTATTAAGTTGATTATACAAAATGTATCATTATTGTTGATTATACAAAAATGTATCATTATTGTTGATTGCACAAAATGTTGATAAATTGAAAACCTAACCTCAATACTCACTCTTAGCTGTTACTCAAATTTTCCATTGAATATTGTGGAGTTGTCCTAAGTCCCTTCATAAAATCTAGCTGTGAAGAAGTATACGACTTCACGGTATCAACTACAAAATCGGTGAAAACTCCCTAATAATACTCTCTAACCAAAAAATGTGTGCGTAAATTTGTTATTAACTAGTTGTAACTCTATACACTCCACAGCACTCCCACTGAAATTATCAGATCCGGGATTCATAGGATGGTTTTCCTTCAACATCCCAAGAACCACTCCTACAATGATGGAAAATCACAAAAATTACCTCATGCAAGTCAGTTAAATCACATTTCTATCAAGATATTTGTGCGTGTAAATTTAGGCTTGTCCTTCACAAGAAACTCAAGTTCCTTTGTCCTAACCATCTTCAATCTCCACCTTCGTTGGACTCCATGGTCTCTGAACATTCCTTTCTATGCTTTCATCCTCCGTGCCAGATCCCATCCACTCAATCATGTGTAGTTCCAACCGACAACAGAGCCATTTGTTGGTTACTTGGGTTGACCTGGGTTCTATTCTCAAATAGGTTTCAAACAAAACCCTAAAACTACAATACCTGTGCAGTTTTGGTAGCCTAGGAAGGAGGGATTGTGTTGTCTTTTTCTCATGCATCGACATCATCATTCATTCATCTACTTATAGGATTCATTCATCATTAAACTAGGCATGCATGTTGTTATAATTAGTTTTGAATCCATTCATTCTTTAATTGATAATTAAAAGAAAAGTAAAAGAAATCATTCATAAATATTACAGAACAATATTTTAATGTGGTTCACCCCCGCTTCTTCTACTCTTTTATTCATTCTTCTTCAAAATCTGAGCTACGTGCTTTACATTTTCAGGATTACAATCAAAAGGAGGGTAAGTACCCTATGGTAGGCTGACTAGATCACACCAAGATACTCATCCTGTGATCTAACCTTAAAAAACTAGCTTATTCTACTCAACCACAATAACCACTGACTTTATAATAATCAACAACCCAAAAACTCATAATAATCAATTAGACCTAGACCTCGTCACTTCCCAAGGTGCACTTCCAAAAATAGACCTTTTCTTTCCAAAATAAGTCTTTCTCCCAAAATTACATTAGCAATCTAAAGTTTCTCAGAAAATAAAACAAAGAATTTCTAAATAATTCTATTAAATGTTAAAATTCTATTAAAGATTTTCATTAATAAATAACAAAATTATTTTAATAATATTTTATCAATGTACTCTTTTTTATTCTTCAAAGTGTTTCATGTAATTATTAGCAAATTTTAAATAGTATTGTATATTGCAATTTATAATTTATATTATAGATTAGGTAAATGTTTTAGGTTTTTGCATTTTTAAGATAATATAATAATAATAAAAATTAAAAGACACCAAATTGCGTATGAGACCCTTCACCTATTCACTGCAAAGTCTATAGAGGTATATACTCTGCCTGGGATTTGAATCCCAGGACCTTTTTAGGAGGAATCTAATTTTATTATTTAATTGCAAAATGAATACATAAAATGAATTCAACTTGCTAAAAATTATTAGCAAAATCTCTTATAAATTATACATAATCTCTAATAAATTAACAAAATCTCTTATAAATTATGCAAAATCTCTAATAAATTATACAATAATTAACATCTAAATAGTATTGTAAGCTATAATTATTAGCAAAATCCTTATAAATTATATATTATTTTTATTAAATTAAAAAAATTGATAATTAATAAAATAAAATAGTTTTATAATATTAAAGTTGGGTTATAAATTTATAGAATTTAATAAATTAATTATAGAGAAAATTAAAACAAGTAGATATTAGCAATTAAAAGTTTCTTGAATAAATCCCCGGGATGGGGTGACACGAGATGACTGGATGGCTAGACAGCAGATACTTGGACACGCCTCACACCCTGTTTCTCAACGCACCCACACCCACTCCACTCATTACTCCATGCCTTAATTCATCGGGTTCTCAAAAATCTCAGGTTCATTTGAATCCTGAACTGCTTAATGGTATGGCGCCTGGCCAGGAGAATTTTGAGGAAGGGTGTATCGCTAAAGGCCTGCATTCCCATCGCCCTCAGCTGAAGTTCAATAAATTTAGGGCTAAATAATGGGGAATGCTATGGCTCATTCGGAATCTCTTGGCTCTTTTGTGTCCTCGGGCCTCTTTGGCAATGGTTTAGTCAGCTCGATTAATTTTCATGCCTTTACTGAAGCCTATTCGGGCCTCAAGTCAATGGGCTGCTCTTGGATCTCGTCTGCTTCATCCCTTGTATAACATTATTCAACTTTTCTTCTTGGGTCTCTAGTGATCTTCCTAATGCCGCGAATCTAAGGAAAATCGAAACAAGGGGCATCCTGGTACGATACAAGAGGAAGATGTGCGAGAGGATGAGGCAGACAGGCTCTTCCAAGCTTGCCTCCAAACCCTGCGTGTGCCTCCACACCAGAGCATCCCCTAACTTCTCCTCATGTCATCTCCCTAGACCATTCTCCCGTCCGGGCACTTCTCTTGGTCTACCTCCTTTGTCTTCCTTACTGTCAGAGTCAAAATGGCGATGCCTAGGAACTTTCACTAGGCTCAAGGCCAAACTCACTCCCATCACTCCCACTCACAACCTCCGCCCCATTCCCTCTCTCCTCCCTTCGGCCTCATCTGCCTATCCTCCTTTCTCTTCTTCACCCTCCTCCCCTTCCCTCTCCTACTCCCCCCACTTTCTCTCCTTTGATTTCATCCTTTCACCACTGTCATTTCATATTTGTAAATTACATACTGAAAGAACCTATCATGCATTCTTTGATGCCATCAAGTGAGCACTGAGGATGTCATGGGCATCATTGCTGCAATGAAGCACATAGAAGCAGAACATACACGTCATGAGGAACACATGAAGACTCTGTTGCAGGATCTCAGACAAGCTATTTTGATCATAGGTGCACCAAGTAGGGAAACCGCGCAAGACCAAAAGCATGAGCAGTAGTTTGACCTACCAGATAACCTCTTCCTCACCAAGTTTCCAATGTTTTCATGCATCCATATAGTTTATTTCACAAGTTCTCTGCCATGTGTGGCATCTTAGTTCTAGGATTTTGTAGATTTAGCTTGTATCAGTTTTGTGCCTTCATATGGATAGTCTAGCAGGAAGTATTATCACCCTACATGGCATTTTAGAACTAGTTTTGTACATTTCATATTTGCTTCAGTTTTTCAAGTCTTGCATGGTTACTATGAACTTTAATAGCCACGTCGCAGTTTTGGTTTCCCACCGGGGAAAATATGCCACAACCACATGAGATAGTATGATAGTTGTAACCTCATGCTTAGGCTCCAGAAAAAATTCTAAATTAATATATATATATATATATATATATATATATATATATATATATATATATATATATATATATATATATATATATAATAAATTAATTTTAGAGAAAATTAAAACTAGTACATATTAGGCAAATAGAAAGTTTCTTGTAAAATAAATAGTAATTTTAAATAATTTTATTAAATTTGGTAAAAGTGATTTCTAAATAATTTATTAAATGATTTTCTTGATGAATAATAAAATTGTTTTAATAATATTGTATTAATCTACTAATTTTTATTATTTAAAATGTTTCATATAATTATAGATTATTAGCTAATTTTAAATAGTATTGTATATTGTAATCTATAGTTTATATTACAATTATACAAACGTTTTAGGTTTTAGTATTTTTCTTAAAATAATATAAATATGGGTGGAATTTCAATTTTCTATTATTTAAATTGCATTTATGAATATATAAAGGAATTCAACTTATTAATATCAATAGAAAATAACCAAAACTTAAAAATTTTAAACTAAGTCTTATAAATTATACAATAATTATTGAATATTAGAAAAAATCGCCTATAAATTATATAATAATTTACATCTCAATATTATATAATAATTAACATCTCAATATTATTGTAAAACTTAGCAACTCTCATAAAATAATTAACTCTCATAAAATAATTATTGATTACTATCCCATCTAAATAGTATTGTAACATAGCAACCATCATTATTGATTATACAAAAATGTTGATAATTTTTGAAAACCTAACCTCTATACTCATTTTTTTTCCATCGAATACTGCCGAGTTGTCATGAGATTATTGCTGATAGGGATTGCAAATTGCATCTCTAAAATAATTTTATAATATTAAAGTTGGGTTATAAATTTATCCAATTTAATAAATTAATTTTAGAGAAAATTAAAACAAGTACATATTAGCCATTGAAAGATTCTTGAATAAATAAATTTTAGAGAAAATTAAAACAAGTACATATTAGCCATTGAAAGATTCTTGAATAAATAATTTTTAAAGAAAATTAAAACAAGTACATAATAGCAATTAAAAGTTTCTTTTAAAAATAAACAGTAATTTCTAAATAATAAATCTTGATTTCTAAATAATTTATGTAATTTCTAAATAATAAATCTTGATTTCTAAATAATTTATTAAATGACTTTTTTAAGTGAATAACAAAATTATTTTAATAATAATATATTAATTTTTATTATTTAAAGTGTTTCATTTAGCTATTAATAAATTCTAAATAGTATGGTATATTGCAATCTATAGTTTAAATTAGAGATTAAAAAGATGTTTTAGGTTTTAGTATTTTTATTAAGACAATATAAATATGGATGGAATTTCATTTTTCTATTATTTAAATTACATTTTTAAATACTAATTATAGATAAAACCTAATCTCGAATACTTAGTTTTTCCATCGAAGAGTGCAGAGTTGTCCGGAGTTGTCGTGAGATTATTGCTGATAGGGATTGCAAATTGTATCGGACAATAGTATCAATGAACATACATGTCTCTTCTTTACAATTCCCCTTTGGAATATCTGCAACATAAGATTCCACAACAACAGTCCAAGCACGTCTGTCTCTTGCAAATTCATTCAATGAGATCACAGACCGATAATCACGAAGGTGATGATCTCCTCCCATGATCCTGAAGCTGAGAACGTGATTTTGCTCGTCTAGAATCTCGAGGCGTTCCACGTTGTTCTTGGTTGGTATTCCCGTCGTGACTTTCACCTCCCTCAGACACCTATTTTAAGAACTCACCTCTTGAAGCTACACCTAGTTGTGTTCCTCATCCCACACAACCATTTTAGCCTCAAGTTGGGCAACATGACCATTGATGAATACAAATGAAGGTTTTTGGAATTGTTGAAGTATGTTTCGTTCATCAAAGATGAGACTATCAAGATTCAGAGGTATCTAAGTGGATTGCCACCTTCCATTAGTGACAAGATTCAGTATCATGATCCTAAGATTATGGAAGAAACTATAAGAAGAGCGAAATGCTTATATGAGCAACAAAGAGAAAAGCCTACTTTTCGAAAGGCTTGGGATGACCAGGAGAAGTTCAAGAAAGAAAAGAGGCATAAAGGAAACAAACCTCCCTTTTTCAGAAACAGTCCTCAAGGACAGTCATCGTTTAGAGAGCCAAGAATGGATGACGTAGGGGAGCAAAGTCCAAGATACAGATTTGCAGTACATGGATTTGGTAGCAAAGCTACAACAAGGTAAGATGCCACAAAAGGTGGAGATTTATAAATTGGAAACTGATGGAATAATTCTGTACAAGAAAATAATTTATGTACTTAATGTCCATGACTTAAAACTTATGATTTTGAAATAAATGCATAATGTGCCTTATGCAGGGCACCCTGGATATCAGAAAACTGTGGCAACAGTCAAGAGCCATTAATTTTGGCCAGGTATGAAAAAAAAAATTGTTGAATACATCGCCAGATGTATGGAGTGCCAGAAGGTTAAAGCTGAGCACAGTCACCCAGTAGGGTTGCTACAACCTTTACCCATTCGTGAGTGGAAGTGGGAGGTAGTGACAATGGATTTCATCACAGGATTGCCCAGAACAGGTAAGCAGCATGATTCCATCATGGTGGTGGTGGCCCAGCTTACGAAAGTTTCCCATTTTATTCCACTAAAGAATACTGACAAGGCAACGGATGTTGCTGATATTTTTATGAGGGAAGTAGCACGATTGCACGGTATTTCCAAGACAATTGTGTTTGACAGAGACCCGAAATTTACCTCAAACTTTTGGAAAGGGTTATTCAAGGGGTGAATCTGAACTTTAGTACAGCTTATCATCCTGAGTCTGATGGGTAGACAGAGAGGGCGAATCGAGTAATAGAATACATATTAAAGATGTATGTAATGGACAAACCATCGAAATGGGAAGAATACCTAGATTTGGTAGAATTCACCTACAACAATGGTTATCAAGCATCGTTGAAGATGAACCCATTTGAAGCACTTTATGGAAGAAAGTGAAATACTTTAGTAAGCTGGGATAATCCAGTTGACAGGGCAGTAGTTGGGCCAGAGTTGCTCAAGGAAATGGAAGAGAAAATGCTAAAAATTAAGCAGAATTTGAAAGTTGCCCAAGACAGGCAGAAAATTTATGCTGATAAAAACAGAACCCACAGAAAGTTTAAAGTGGGTGATCATGTTTTCTTGAAAGTAAAAGCCAATAGAAGTTCCCTAAAGCTGGGAAGTTGTTCCAAGTTGGCAGCCAGATTTTGTGGGCCATTTGAAATCCTAGAAAGGATTGGGCCAGTTGCATATATGATTGCATTACCTGCATCCATGACTGTACATTATGTTTTTTATGTTTCATTTCTTAAGAAATATATACCTAATGATAATCATGTAATTGATCGGAATGTGATTCAGGTGGAGCAAGAAGGTGTCCTGCAAGTGCATCCTACGCGCATATTGGACCGGAAAAGAAAACAGCTTTGGAATCGATCCATAGGGCTTGTAAAGGTTGAGTGGACCTGGTACGGTCTTGAGGACGCGACATGGGAGCATGAGGATGCTATGCAGGCATAATATCTGCATCTTTTTGAAGATTTTGAAAATCTTGTTAATGTTGTGTGAAATTTGCACTGAGGACAGTGCAAAAATAAGGGGAGGGGGTTGTAATATCCCCAAGGACGAGACCTGTTGTAATCATGTTTATGAATTGTAAATCATGTTTGTAGGCTGGTGAGCCAAGTATTGATAAGTTGGTGGGATTATGTGTTTATTAGGCTGGAGAGCCTAAGTATTAATGCCAGAAACCTGATTTTGTATATGTAAATATGCAGATCATTAATATAATATATGAACATTGTTGCGTCCAGACCGACCACGAAGAAAGAGTGATGGGGGACTAAGCTTCCACAGGGTGGGTAAGGGAAAAGGAGTTGAAAGGTTGGAAATAGGGGATAAGCTTAGGGGCTTAAGTCCTTGAGAATAATATTTTATTATTATTCTAAAGATGTGTGACAAAACATGTTTTTATCCTAAGTCTTGGGAGAGGCAGCGCATGCAGATCCAAGTGTGCAAAAGGGAACGCAGGCAACTCCAGGAAGACAAGTGTCGACCTGGGTGCATGTAGTTAAAAGCTAAAATGTTAGCTAAGTTTGAGGTTCTTCCTCCATTCTATCGTCGGCTTTCTAAAACCGTGAATTATGTCTAATCTCTGCATGCATACCCTCCCACAGCTCTGAAACCCGAGGCCTGTGATGTTTCCTTGAGAAACTGATACACCCTCTGTCTGAAATGTCAAGTTTGTGTTCGAACTCTACGTGGATTTCTTGTCACGCATCCTGAAACCAGTGTTACCCAAACCATGTTGTGTCTTAGTGACTTGTTGCCATTTTTCTGGACGCCCACATAGTGACCTGTTCCCATTTTTTTGGACGCCCACACCCAATTTTCTTGTTGTTGTTGTCACCCATGAGTTAACCAAAAGCTGTTGTTGTTGTTGTCATCCTGAACTTGTAGGAATTGAGTTGAAAACTGGTTGAAGAACCGGGTTGTCAGGCCCGTGGTAGAAGAGGCAGGTTGTCAAGCCTGTGAGCAACTCTCTCCAGGTGAGAGAGTCTGTTGGGAAGTGGCTTTCTCCTAGAGAGAGTCCAGCACCAGCTACAGAGCTCTGAGAATTCCTGATCCATCCTATTGCTGAGACATCGAGAGGGAGGTGAAGCATCGATGGACTGTTCTTGTGAAGGTGTATACTCTTGGGTGGAACATGCATGTTGAGAATGAGATTCCCTGAGTAGTGGGCGTAAGAAAGCTCCTGGAGAGAATCCTTTCAATTTTATTGTGCAGTTTTCCCATAACCTCAACCTAGTCTAGGATTCCCTTGCCCTGGGTGGAGCTTGGTCCTAGCTCGGGGGTGACCTACTGCTAAGCGTGAAGAGCATCGTGGTCTAAGGTTGGGAGGTTCGTGGAAGGTCTTCACGTGGTTGGTGGAGTTATTACAGTTTCAAAGAAAAGTATATGCATGTGTTTAATTTCAATTAAAATGCATGGTTGTGATGCTTTGCAATATTATCATGTATTCCGTTGCAATTATGAATTACTGTTAATTCCATTACTTTTGTATGTAAAAAGTAGTACGGTGATTACTTTGTACTGTTTAATTAAATCTGTTAATTAGATGTAATATGCATGCTATATTTAAATTTATGAGAATGTTTCTGCATAGTTGCATTGCCCAGCCTGTGGGTGGTCGGGGATGTTACATATGCTTTCATCCTCCATTTTTTTCTTCCAAAGATCTTGTCCACTCAATCATGTGTAGTTCCAGCCAGAAACATAACCATTTGTTGGTTACTTGGGTTGACCGAGGTTCTAATTTCAAATAGGTTTCCTAAAAAACCCTCAAAACGATCAACCCTTCTGGTAAACCAGAAGACAACGTTGCGCACAGAGTGCACAACGCAGTCTCACCCTAGATAACTTTATGGGGGACTGCAATACTCAGTTTTTTGCAGTCTAGGAAGGGGTGGGGACTGTGTTGGATTCTTTTCATCATGAATCGAAATCATCGTTCATTCATCTACTTCTAGGATTCATTCGTCATTAAATTAGGCATGCATGTTGTTATAATTAGTTTTAACCATTCATTCGTTAAGTGATAATTAAAATAATAGTAAAAGAAATAATTCATAACACATAGAACACAATATTACCGTGGTTCACCCCCTCCTGGGGCTATGTCCACAAATATGTGGCTCTTCTGCTCTTTTATTCATTCTACTGCAAAATCTACGCTACGCAAAATCTTCCCTACGCAAATTACATTTTCAGGATTACAATCAAAAGGAGGGTAAGTACCCTTTGGAAGGCTGACTAGATCACACCAGGATCCACATCCGGTGACCTAACCCTAAAAAACTAGCTTATTCTACTCAACCATAACAATTGACTTCATTATAATCAACAACCCACAAACTTATAATAATCAATAGACTCGACGTATACCTCCAAGGTCTTTATTTATACTACTCTATTGGTTTATAATTGTTACAACATTTTCAAAAATTCTAACCCTAACATGGTTAGGCATGTCGCATGCACATGTTGTTGTGGGCCCTACAAAAATAGACTTATCTTCCCAAAATAAGTCTCCAACAAAAAAGTTCAAGGTTATTTTTCATAATTTATAAATGTATAAAGTTTGGTTAATTTTTATACTTTTTAAAATTTAATTATAAAAACAATAAATTTTAATTGATTTAAAAATTATATTTATTAAAAAAATTTAAATATTTTTTATTAAATTATATATATTTTACATAAAAATTGGAAAAATTCTAAAATAAAATAAATTTATAATATTAAATATTTTTTTTATCTAATTATATATATTATATATATAATTAGATAAAAAAATCATCATCATCATATAAAAAATTGATAATAACTTAAATAAAATAAATTTATAATCTTAAATATTTTTTTCAAATTAAAAAAAAATGATAATTAATAAAATAAAATAATTTTATAATATTAAAGTTGGATTATAAATTTATCCAATTTAATAAATTAATGTTAGAGAAAATTAAAACAATTAAATATTAACAATTCAAAGTTGTAAAAATAAACAGTAATTTCTAAATAATTTATTAAATATTAGAATTTATTAAATGATTTTTTTGGCTAATGACAAAATTATTTTAATAATATTTTATGAAGATATTATTTTTTATTATTCAAAGTGTTTTATCTTATTATTAGTAAATTTTAAATAGTATTGTATATTGTAATTTATAATTTATATTACAGATTAGGTAAATGTTTTAGGTTTTAGTATTTTTCTTAAGATAATATAATAATAATAATCTATTTTTAAGGTCATGGTCAAGTCAGAGATCAAGTTGATGTATGAGACTCCCTTTGCCCATCAATTTGATTTAATAAATTTGACCACCTATTAGTGGCTTAGAGGTGTTTTAGGTTTTAGTATTTTTCTTAAGATAATATAATAATAATAATCTATTTTTAAGGTCATGGTCAAGTCAGAGACCAAGTTGGTGTATGAGACTCCCTTTGCCCAGCAATTTGATTGATAAAGTTTATGGAGGTATACATACCCTACCCCCTTTGGATTTGAACTTGTGACCTCTTAAGAAAAATCTCAATTTTCTATTATTTAAAGTGCAGTTTTAAATACATAAATAAATTCAATTTGCTAAAAAACTTGAAAGTAATAATATCACTGGAAAATAACCGAACCAAAACTTAATAAATTTGACCACCTATTAGTGGCTTAGAGGTTTATATCTGCCAATTTTGTTTTCGGTGTCTACATCTTTAAGACTTATTGTTGTCCAATAAGTTTTATTATTATAGGTGCAGCCCATGTTTCTCTAGTTAAAAATAAAATGACAAGTCCAGAATTAAAATTTCAATATTCATTAAAATCCAAAAAAAATTATATTAAAATTTAAAATAAATTAACATTTTTAAAACTAATTTTATTTACATAATGATAGTATTTAGTGCCAACTGGTTCATAATAGAATAAAATTGTATTATTAAAAAAATAATTAAATAATGAAATTGACATGTAACTAGTGCATTCAATATGATTTGTTACAAACTTAATTACATTTTTAAATATATAAATGAATTCAACTTTTAACATGCTTTGTTACAAACTTAATTACATTTTTTAATATATAAATGAATTCAACTTACAAAAATTAAACTAGTTGAAAAATAACGTTAAAACTAAGTATTATAAATTATGTATTATGTATGTAATTATTAATAAAACCTAACCTCCAATACTCAGTTTTTCCATCGAACAGTGCGGAGTTGTCCGGAGTTGTCGTGAGGTTAATGTTGATAGGGATTGCAAATTGCATCTGACAATAGTATCAATGAACATACAGGTCTCTTCTTTACAATTCCCCTCTGGAATATCTGCAACATAAGATTCCACAACAGCAGTCCAAGCGCGTCCGTCTCTTACGAATTCATTCAATGAGATCACAGACCGATAATCACGAAGGCGATGATCTCCTCCCATGATCCTGAAGCTCAGAACGTGATTCTGCTCATCCAAAATCTCGAGGCGTTCCACGCTGTTCTTGGCTGGTAGTCCCGTCTCGACTTTCACCTCCCTGACACACCCAGTCTTGATTTCTCCCTTTTTCTTGATCGAGCAGCTCCGGATGAAGGGCTTGTACCTTTCAGGTTGATCGAATCTCCGAACCNGATCCTGAAGCTCAGAACGTGATTCTGCTCATCCAAAATCTCGAGGCGTTCCACGCTGTTCTTGGCTGGTAGTCCCGTCTCGACTTTCACCTCCCTGACACACCCAGTCTTGATTTCTCCCTTTTTCTTGATCGAGCAGCTCCTGAACCTTTCAGGTTGATCG